>JABSNV010001321.1:0-118443 GCA_024085815.1 Flaveria linearis
ACACCACCGCCATCCACAGCCCCCATTCCCGATCCACTGCGATCCCCTTCCCGATCCCTCTTCCCTTCGCGACCGCCGGAACCCAACTGCGTACCATCACCACCTGCGCCCCTACCCCGCCAGCGAACCATCACCCGCAACCGTGAACCACCACAGCCACCTGCTACACCCTCATAGCAACCCACCTCTTTCTCTTTTGTTTTTCACTTTTGTGGCTTGTTTGGGTATGTTCTGTGATCTTCTTTTCATTTTATTGTTATTATTGAAAGTACAGACTCAGTAGTTAATCTTCCTTCTATTCTTGCTGCATCTGATGGGGTTAGCATTTATCGACTACTCTCATATTTCCCCCTTTCTTTACATTATGACTATATGTGGCAAATTGGGGAGAGGGCTTTAGGTAGGTTTGACCCATTTGTATCTATGCTGCTCGAAATAAGCACCTCCAATTATGACATCTCTGTTTGGTCCAGTTAAGAGGTGATTGTAGACTTGTAGTGAGAAATATTTAGATGTTACAAAGCCAACCCAAAAGCAAAAGTGGACTATTTGCCAGATATCAGATTAAGATCTTGTTATTGCTAGTTTTCGTGGAATCTTGAGAGTGATGATTTGCTTAGCGGACGCTTGAGATTTTGTTGGGCCTCTTTTCTTGGATTTCTTCAGGGGAGTTTTCTGTTTCACCTTCTTTCCCCCCCCTCTCCCCATTTGTTTCTTACATTACATTACATGTATTGATACATTGAGGACAATGTATGTTTCAAGTGTGGGGATGTTTGGGTTTTTGTGAACTTTTGCAAGTCTTTTACGTATATCTCATTGCACCTTAAAACAATCCCATTTTTGACAAAAATTTTTCAAAAAGTTGAATAAATGACATCCATTTATATTTCTTTTAGATCTTAAACCATGATTGAATTGTTAACATCACAGAACTAAGAGAAACCAAGTGCATTATGATAAAATGTTCGGATGTTCAGTGAGCATTGCAAGTTGAAAATGTGATATTTATGCATGAGTTTGAACTTTACCTTTATCCCTCTATTTTC
Source organism: Flaveria linearis (assembly GCA_024085815.1). Classification (NCBI taxonomy): domain Eukaryota; kingdom Viridiplantae; phylum Streptophyta; class Magnoliopsida; order Asterales; family Asteraceae; genus Flaveria; species Flaveria linearis. The sequence goes on from JABSNV010001321.1 coordinate 1,050, forward strand.
GTAAGCTTATTTGTGCCTCTATCACATGAAATCATATGATTTAGTGTTTGCTTACATGTTTGTTGATTCTTGAGTGTGCCAAATGTGCATCCACGTGAGAACTTGCTTAGGATATGCATTTCAAGACCATAAACTAAGTTTTTGCATGAAAATGACAGAGGCATTAGGAATACCCACCTTATAAGCCATTTTTTTTCTTTCTCTTACATTTCACCCAATTGTTACCATTAGTCACCATGTTGAACCATTTTCCATTTTTCTTTGTTATTACCCACATCATTAGCTACTTAGCCAAATTAGCCATTTTTATCTTTTAACCCTTGTGATAAAATTCCGGTTATTTCTAGTTGTCTAAATTTTGGCATCGAATTAGTTTAATGCTTACTAGTTTTAATTAGACGTCCATTGTTCAAAAAAAAAAGAAAGAAAGAAAAAAAGAAAAAGAAAAAAAAGAGAGAAAAAGAAAAACAAAAAAAAAATTGAAAAAAAAACTGAGAAAAAAATGTTATATTATGTTGTCTAGAATAGGAATAAATAAATGTGAGTTATTTGATGCATAAGAAAGAACAATTTGCATGCATATCTCACGTTTAGTAGATTTGTATTAGTTTAGTTATATTAAATCGTGTGTACATATTAGCGTAATATATAATACTTAGCATCTAGACTTCCGGAATTTTTATCCGTTTAACCACTTTTACCAAAAATTCCATACCTTTTTTACCCAAGCCCCGTTACAACCCGTTAAAAGCCTTCTTGTTTTATGCATTCTCTTATGTTAATTGGTGGAGAATTGACCCCTTTGCAAGCTTATTACTATGTTTGTATCATTGGTTGGCATTGAGTGATTCACTTATACACTTATACATACAAATAACCGAGTGTTGAGTGATTTTTGTGAGCGGTTTATACTCATGCATAAAGAAACTTCGTAGGCATGTGATGCTCATTTGAACATTTCTGAAAGAGCAAGCTTAAAACACTCGGTTTCTTCTTATGAGTGTGCCATGTTTGATAGTCAATTATGAGTTTGGATCTTCATGTAACAAATGGTTTGTCTCTCACCATCTTTTATGTCAATGGGATTTCTTTTGTTAAATGGTTGCATGAGAGTTTGCTTGAGGACAAGCAAAGTTCAAGTGTGGGGATGTTTGATATGATAATAAATATACATGTTTTTAATATGTATTTCTTTGCATTTTAAGTCATTTTTGTTACAAAATTCAATATTTAGACACTTATTTGTGTTTTATTTGAATCTTGTAGGTTTCGGATGAAGCTCGGTGATTTTTGTGAAGAAAGTCCAAGATTTAAAGAGGTTCAAGAGGAAAAATGCTCCTGATATGACCATATTCAGCTGAATATGGCCATATAAGCTGTCAAATCTCAAATAGCCCCTTTTTGATGCTGAATATGGTCATATCACTTCAGATATGGCCATATTCGGGCAGAAAACGGGTTTATAACCCTAGTACACCTCATTTCCAAAAAAACTTTTCATCTCTTTCAAAACCCTAGCCTCTCAAAACCCTTTAGGTGTCTTTGAACATTTCTCAAGAGTTTTTGGAAGATTTGAAGGTCAAGATTGAAGATTTCATACTTTCAAGAAGAATCTAACATCATCCACCCATTTCCCCTCAAAATTGGTTTGAATTTCTCTAGATCTACTATGAGTTCTTCCATGTTCTTGAGTTTGGGTGTGTCTTTTGTAAGCCTTATGGGCTAAACTCTTATTATCACTTGGATTAGACAAAACTTAGCATGATTTAACAACTTGTTCATGATTCTTGGTGATGTTTATGTTTATGCTATGATGAAACTTGATTATTCTTCAATGATTGTGTGTGTTTGTTCTAATTTGATGAAATGTTCAACCTTGTGGGTGTTGTAAGCATGTTATGTTGGAAAACTTCATGTTCTTGTAAGACTTATGCATATAATTGCATATTTTGTATGTAATCTTGTGACATTTGACTAGGAATGGTGAATGAAGGTTGAAGATTTAGTAGAATTGGTTAAATGTGCATCCTTATGCTTATGTTTGAGAAAACCATAGTGTATGTCATAAATATCTCTTGTCATTGGTTATGAATTGTTTTGTAATCGTGGTATGAAGTTTATGAGTTGAAGAGTAATTATAGTTTTGTCTATTTTTCCAAGTTTAGGTGGTTATCATGTGTTTATCGTGTTAACTTTCCAAAGATTTGTGGAATTAGGTAACCCTAACGGGAGTCTAATTCATCTTTAACATCGACATAATTATATCATTAGTTCTTCATGGCATAACTTTAGGTGGCTATTGTGTGTTTATCGTTCTAGCTTTCCGAATGGTTATATGTTTAGATATCCTTGACGGGGGTTTAGGCTACTTCCATGTTCCATGTGTAAGAAATGGTCTCACCTCGAATTTGTGCTAGTTGTTAATTATATGCTAAGTGGAATCAAAGTCCAAGTGATATATTTAATTGATTATGTATCTTCATCTTTACTTTCTTAATTTACTAGTTTAATTTGTTAATTGTTTTAGTTAACTATAATACTCACAAATCCAAACTCAATTGATCGGTTAAATAGTGATGATGATTTAGTATTGGGAGCCATTGTGTCCACGGATCGATACTCGGTTCTTACCTAGAACTATACTATTATGCGATAGGTGCACTTGCCTATTGTGTGTAGTTGGTTTAAGAGTGATAATCGTTTCTTAAATTAAAACTCAAATTGTGTGAAAAATCCTTATTTAAAATATATATACTTTACACACATCAGACACTCAATTGTGACATTATGCCGAGTTAACCAGTCCATTCCTAAGATAACATCAAAATCTTCCATTTGCATGGGTAACAGATCCGCTGTAAGAATGAGCGATTCAACTCGGATCGGACAATCCTCATACACATGAGAGATTGTAACAAAGTTTCCCATAGGAGTCATAATATTCAAAGTATTTTCCAGTAATGTTGGGCTCATCGTTAGATGTTTAAGAAAAGATTGAGAAACTATAGAGTGTGTTGCTCCAGTATCAAATAAGACTTGAACTTCACGAGTTCCTAACATGAGAATACCAGAAACAGTACCTAAAGAATTCATGTTATCATGATACACTTAGTATATAGATGACAAGTATAATTTGAATTGTAAGACTCCTAGATTATTCAGATACGACATGTTCACATATGTGAGGAATATCAAGAGTCATACCTGGTGTTTTTGCTGCATCCTTTGCGTTCAAACCAAACACTCGTCCTCCATTAGTAGGTTGTTTAGTGTTACTTCCAGTCTTTCCTTTATTATCAGGATATGGACAGTCTTTCAACAGATGGCCGGTCTTTCCACATCTGAAACAGGCTCCTGAAGCTCGACGACAAACACCAAAATGACGTTTCCCACATGTAGTGCATACCGGGATTTGCCCTTGACCTTGGTTTTCGGTAGGTTTAGGATTCTGCTGTTTTTGTTTCCATTGATTACCTTGGCGGTTATTATTTCTGTTGAATTGGGCTTTTCGATCACCTGTATTGTACTTGTCGTTCGAAGATTGCCCAGACGGTGCGGTATGGTTCCCTTCATGATTTCTCTTACGGCTCTCCTCAGCTTTAGCTAACCTCTTCTTGTTTTCCATGTCAAGTGTTTTCACAGCATCAGCTACTTCATTGATATTGTTAAACCTTTGAGCCACTATCCATCTCCGATTTCTCTCATGAACAGCCCATTTCAACTTTTCTGCTTGGACCTCTGGGCTACCTGTAGCTTCCCCAAGAAAACTAGCCAGCCTACAGAATCTTGCCATGAATTCTTGCCAAGGTTCACTATCTCGTTGCTCAATAGATGCATATTCCCGTGCATACTCACTTCGTTCCACTTCAGAGAAATACTTTCGGAAGAATATAGTGCGAAAGTCGGCCCAAGGAAGGGTAGCAGCATAACCCTCTCCACCATGTGCAAGTTTGACCCCTTCCCACCAAACTAGAGCGTCATCCTCTAGTTTGTAAGAAGCCAACCTAGTTTTGAATACATCACCGACTCCTAGCACTTCGAATATCTTTTCCACATGGGCTCTCCAGTTCCGAGCATCCATCGGTGTAGCAGCATCACTAAAAGATCTTGGTCTTTGCTTCATAAAGCGCTCAAGTCAAACATGAATCTCAGCCACAGGTGGTGTTGCATTTCCACCGGAAGGTGGTCCCGTGTTGTTCCCGCCAGAAGGTGGCTTTGAATTATTTCCACCGGGTGGAGGTCCTGTGTTGTTCCCACCAGGTGGTGGTCCATTGTTATTTCCCTCCGATGCTGATCTGATGTTATTTCCACCCAAATTTGCCTGTTGTATCTGCTGGATGACTGTTTGAGCAGTCTGAGTCATCAGATTAGGGAGTATTCCAGAAATAGCAGCGTTTACGGCATTAGCAACAAGGGTTTCAAGAGGAGTATCAGATGAAGGGCCATTCGAGTTATTGCGGTTGTTCACACGTCTCTTAGGAGCCATCTGAATTGAAAATATACGTGTGAACACTGGAATTTCGATTGGAAAACAAATTAGATCCTAACCCAACGTCTACCCATAACCTCACAAGTTTATTATTAACGTTTAAGTTTTCTACAGGAAAGAGCCTTGGCTCTGATACCACAACTGTAACACCCCAACCCGACTGGGCTGACGTGTCACTATCACGGTAATCAAAATCCAAACGCATTCCCATTACTAATAACGATTACAAGTTCAAATTCCAAAACCTAATTGAAAAGTCGATTACACCAATTTAAACACATAAACATCAAGCTTCTTTATCCAGATTTTCACTCTTCACTCCCCTCCCAGATGACCCTGCATACCTGACGTGCATGAAAACAAAAGCACGCCTGAGCATAACGCTAAGTGAACGGAATAGCGGATAACACAAATAAACAGACATGATGATATTAAAGAATTGGCAGATATCAAGAATAAACAGACATGGTGATAATCAAAGAATCGACAGATATCAAAAATAAACAGACATGGTGATAATCAAAGAATCGGCAGATATCAAAAATAAACAAACATGGTGAGAATCAAAGATCATAAATATATATATATATCAAACAGAACATAACGACATAAGACATATATCAGATGGAACATACGTCATAAGACATATATCAGATAGAACATACGTCAATAGACATATATCAGATAGAACATACCCCGAGCTAATAATCATATCATATAATAACTGAACAGGGGGAACACAGGTAGCGAGCCCGTGAACCAATGTGAAATGGAGTATGGGCAGACATACAAACCATTCACCAGAGTCCTGAATGGAATGGTGTGTAACCATCCATCAGGAAATAACAGGACTAGCCTAGGATCAATCCATACGCCTCTGAGGAAATAATAATATAACAAGACATAATTTCAGAGTCCTCTTTAGAGACGCCGTGATCTCAGCTCACCGCCACGGTTGGTGCCACGTTATCGATGCTGCAATAACGCGTCTTGGTCACCCCCAAGATAGGGAGAGCTCGGGTAACAAATTCAGAAATATAAAGTAGTCTAGCTACTTATAACAGAATCAAAAACACAATATTTACGTATGACAGGAATCAAAACTAGAAATGAATGGAAATCACATACGAGACAGAAATCAGGAATCTGTACTGCAAAGTAACGGAACCAAAAGTAAATACTTATGATAACAAGGAAACAGAGTCCGTACCTTATACACGAATGACAATAATCAGAAACAAAGTCTAAGCTCAGTTAACACCGCGATAACCTACGATAACGTAACGCAAATTATAGTTTGGATTTCCTATTTTAGATTGGAAAAATTCTAGTTCTGCCCCTGTCTATTCGCACTCGTTAAAAATACTAAACGACGTTTAAAAATTCTGAAAATTTTCATTTTACTAGATTAGTAATTTCTAAACAACTTTCGTTAAGAAAAGTTTCTGATTTGGATTACCGAAATATGAGGAAAACGTAGATCTTTACAGCTGCGCAGAACTGCTAGCTGTTACGAAAACGACTGTTTAGAGGTCTAAACGAATGAGTTTTGCGATGTTTTATATATCAACGGATTCGTCTTTCGACAAGCTTCATCATGGACATAAGGTTTAACTGATTTGAATCTGTTATGAAAACGTTATGACCTCTGTAAGTTGGCTGTAAAATACGGCCTAAGTCAAATGTAATTTGGTAAACCGTAAAATTATTTCTGGTTTAAATACATCCGTTACAGATCTGGAAATGTTCATAAATAAGTATAAATCATGATTTATCTGTAATTAAAGATAATACAGTGTTCAATAACAAATTAATAATTTAAACTATTATTTAGAGTCCATTTTTATAAAAATGGCTATTTAGAACATTTATAAATAATTCTTATAAATATTATTAAGGTGTTTTTAATAACTAAATTTTTCAGAAAATTACTTAGATACTTTTAAAATAAATGAAATTTTTAAAAGTGATATTTATGATTTTTAGGAATTTTTATTTGTTTTTAAAAGCTTCAAAAAGGCATAAAATAAAATATAGGAGGTGCACGGGTTCGAACCCGTGACCTCCATCCCACACTCCCATACACAAACCAGTGAACCAAAGGCATATATCCACAAGAGTTCATGGTTTTATTTGGTTTTAAACACAAACAAGCCAATCCCCAAATCCATTACAAGCCCTAGGTTCGAATCCCATCCAATTAGACACGAATTCGATTTCGATTGCTTCTGAAATCATAGGGCTTTTAATCCCCATCTAAAATCGAGCTAATAGGTGTGTTCAATTACCTATTAACCAATCCCGAATCCAAAATCCCCAAATTTCAAACCTTATAAACCCTAGAACGATTTCGATCCAAATTGACACACCAAACGATAATGATCAATGGAATAAACATGGGGCTTTCATTCCTAGACTAAAATCGAGTATGTGTATAGTTTTAATTTACCAGAATGAAGTCGATTCGATGATGAACCCACGAAGAACAGGTCGCGGTTGAGGAGGACTCGGTTCGATGCCCAAATCACGATGACAATCCAATTAAACTCGAGGTTAGCTTCGTATTATGATCTGGAAGCAAAGCCCTATGCCAATTTTGGTTAAATTCGATTGGAGATCGGGTTTAAAGGGTGTTGCAGGTCCGCGACTTCGAGGTTCAAATGGTGGTGTTTTTGGATGATTTTTGATGAAATCGATCTTGAAGACAGGTTATAAATGACTAATAATTCGTTAGTGTTGTATTAATTATGACTATCTCCAAGATTTAGTACGATTTGGTCGTGGTTCTTGGCCGACCACACGGGAAAACAGCGAGGGAAAGATGGGGGGTGGGGTTGGGTACTTTTCAAAATTACAGAAATGGTCCCCGTGGTTTGATTGCTTTGATATTTTTTTTGTGGGTATTATATAAATGGTTCCATATAGCTACATTAAATCAACAAAAATAAGGGGAAGAAATCAATTTAAGAATTTAAGTGCTCCAAGGTTGGAGTCAAAATCAACCTAAAACAATCGGGTCTTCTTTCAAGTTCAGAGATGATGCTTTGGCTTGGTAGGTCAAAACACTAACATTGTTTCACCCGTTAAGTTACTACATGCTTCTCGTCACTTGATTACAACCTTGGTAAGTTGAAGATCAATAAATGAGAATAGTCATTAAGGTGTGGTTTTTACTCCTAACTTGATGGTGTATTCCCAAGGTATGTCCACCAACTTACCAATCAACCAGTTTGATCCTAACCAATTGTTGAGGATTCATAGAAATAAGACAAGGTAACTCACCATTAAGGTAAGGGAAATCACTCCTATCTTAACGATGAAGTTCAACAAAAACAAAATATAACAAAATAAACTTCTTCATCAAAATCCAGAACTCACTCCTACTTTGACGAGGACGTTTCATTTGAGAAAATACAATTCATAAAAATGATATTATCATCAAGATATGAAATTTACATCTATCTTGATGATTGAGGTTCATAATAACAAGAAAACAATCAAAGATTAACATTTGTCACCAAAGTACGGGTTTCAATCCTATTTTGGTGAGATCATGTCATTTGTGAAGTGCAAGTTCCAATGAGAATAATTGAAGTCAATCCTCAGGATGAGGAATTTGCCCTAATCCAGAGGATGAAATTTCATAAAACACACAATTGGAAACCATTTATCGAAACGAATAGAGAATCATCAAAGTAAGGGAATCACCCCTGTTTTGATGAGTTAGAATTGTTTAGGAGGTACGAGCGTTCTTAGTCATAGATTGACTTACAAACCCTTATATCTCCCATGGTGCAGACGGTTCAAGGTTCGACATCAACAACGAAAGGAAAAGAATATCACTTAGAAATTTAGAAAATTTCAAATTACATCAATGTATCCAAAAGGAAAATCATACTTCAAAATTCTAGGTCACAGTTCAAAGTAACAAGAATTGTTATGATGGTGTTCAAATTTTGGATAATTTAAATCGGAAAGACAAAATCAAGGATAAAATGTTTCGACATCATAATGAGATGTGAACATTCGATTCACGATCGAAGGGAATACATGGACTTCTCAAGATATGAGGTCAGCCATAACTTATACGCGTACTTTTAAGTGATCAATTATCACAAGGGTTTCGAGTCAAGTAACGGATTCAATGATTGAATCAGATCACCATTTACACTTTGCCTAGACAAAGTATCCCGAGATGTAGGAATTTCATCTACAGCATTGCATGTTTTTAATTATAGGTCACCTCCTTAAAAGGATTTAAGAACCATAAGTAACGGTTTAAAGTTTTAAAGACCATACGGTTTAGATTCCCAATATCTTTGGGTATATTAAGAGTCATGTTCATGTTGGTCGAGGTATAGAAATAGTTACATGAAACGCTGGGTTCGATACTATTACACGTTACACGTAAGAGTTGAATTGTAGGATGGGTTTAATATTAACAGGAATATTATTTAGGTTAAGAATGAGAAAGTATTTAAACTTTGATGATAAACCAGTTCAAGGATTCAAAAATTTTCAAGATGCAAGAGGATGGTTCCATTTGGTAACGCATTACCATTTGGAATCGTTGACACGTCAAGGTAAATTGACCCATTTGCCTTAGAGACTTATATATTGACCATAGTTTATCACTCATCCCAGAAATCCCCAGGTAAGCATAACAGGTCTCACAATGAGATTTATACGATATGCTTGCCTTAGCCCGAAGGCCTTTTGCCAGGAAATCCAGAATACAGGTGTCTATGTATCACACAAATTTCTTTGGTTCATGAAATCAAAACCTTGATGAGATTGATATAGATTAGACATAGAGTCTAAGGATCCAGATCATAAGTAATAGTATACGATTCCACGTGTCGTCGAGAATAAGATTGAGAGGTTTTATGTTCGGGGAGAGTCAAAGATAAGTTTAGGGAGACAAGTAACTAAGTTTAAGCATACCTAAGGCAATCCTATGCTAAGGCATCAAGTTGCACAAAAGGCATAGCATTATGTAGCATGCAAACCATGTAATTTACAAGATAAAAGTATAATACTATAAGGTTCATGCATACGCTATAGTCTAGGTCACCATTTCCAATAACCTAAATCCCTATAGTTATGGGCTCTGATACCAATCTGTCACACCCCAACCTTGACGGCGGAATCGTCGAGGCGTGAGAGTTACGATTGTTCACAGCCACATAACGCTATTACCTGAAACATGTTAAAAATAAAAGGTCAACATATTGTTGGTGAGCATTCTATAGTTTTGAATATATAAGTATATAAAAGGTGGCAATTCAAGTTATAAGTTAGTGAATAAAGTGATTAGGGATGTTATGAACAATGCAACAATCAAACCTCGACAATATTTTACAAGTATCAAACGATGTTAATATTCTATTAACGTTAAAAGTATATACGATCAGCTAAGTGTACTTGGATCAACCAAGTAGGCTTGTCTTACCCATAGATCTATGACTTCGCTGGGCTAGCAATAGTTAATGATTGTACATATGACGCCATAACATGGTAACCACAAAAGTTCAACTAACCACAACTCATAAGTAAATTGCCACAAGTTTACAAGAATCCAAACGTTTACAAGTGCAATGATTAATAAGTAACATGTTTCACCCCAAAGTGTGAAAATAAGAAAAATGGGTATAGAAATACTCACCTGGTATTTAAGTATATGAATGACGATTAATAAGGATAATAAGCGACGTTCCAATATAAACCTTCACGAGGTACCTAAGAATATATATATATATATATTACAGGTTTAAGTTCAATATTAAGTTTGACATTTAGACGTGAACTAGGGTTTTAGGATTTTGAGGTTTTTATAAATATGATTAGTTTTCAAAATCGTATATATTTTATACAATAAAAGAAAACTTAATTATTCCATTTTATAATAATTTATAAGAAATTAAATTCTTATAAAATGATTAAATTTATAAAATGTAATTAAAATTTCATAATTGACTTAATTAAAGATAACGAAATGACTAATAATAACGTAGTGATCTCAGCTGTTAAAGTTTATTTTATAAAAATAAACCAATTATATTATTTGTTATTTGATATTTTATATAGAAATTAAAGTGTTTTCAAAGAAATAATTTTACAGAAAATTATTAGATAACTTTTAAAATAATTAGAGTTTACAAAATTAATTTTTATAATTTTTAGAATTTTTATTATGATTTTTAAAGGCTTAAAAAGCAAATTAAAAAAAATAAGGGGGGGTGCCCGGGGTCGAACCCGGGACCTCCTGGATTGCTTAGTGAGTCGGGAACCGGTGAACCAAGGCATACAGCCGCGGGAATTTACGGTTCCCAAATATTTTAAACACAAACAACGAGTATCCCGAATTTCTTATGAACCCTAGATCGAACAGGTCCAAAATTGGGGCTCGAATCGGTTGTGTAAACGAAATTAACCTTGGGGCTTTTAATCCCCAAGTGAAACCGAGCATATTGATGCCTTGAATTACCTGTTTTGGTGTAGATTCGATAGAGAACAAGTTTAAGAACAGCCGCGGCTCGAGAGAAACTGGAATCGATGTGTATGTGTGTGTTTAGATTAAATTGAGGTTACAGAAAGTTTTTGTGGATGTAAAGGATCGTTTGCCCTCTATTTATAGGGGGTAATTTGATGCAGACACGCTCCATTCGATTTGATTTTGAAAGGGATGAGCGGGTTCGGTGGTTGCACGCGTAAACAAGCTCATTTTTCAAATTGTGTGGGTCCTTGTGTTCGAATCTTGGTCTAGAGGGTGTCAGGACCTTTAATTTGAGTTAAAACCGCATGAAATTGGTGCGTTTGGTCTCACCGGAGACGGCCGGAGAGCTCGTCGGAGCTACAGGGTCGACGGGGAGAGAGAAAGCAGTTTATTTTCATTATTTTCACAATTGGTCCCTGCGGTTTCACTTTTGACATTTTATGTTTGAAACTTTCTTCTAAATTTCAAAATTGACAGGATTGGCCCCTGGACTTTATTATTATTATTGTTATTATTATTATTGTTATTATTTATTATTAATGTTATTATTATTATTATTATTACTATTATCATTATTATCATCATTATTATTATTATTATTTATTATTATTATTATCATTATTATTGTTATTATTATTATTATTATTACTATTATTATTATTATTATTATTATTATTATTAAAGGTATTAACACGCAATTTACGAGATGTTACAATTGTTACGTACTACGTATGTGCAATTTTTTAAGTTTAAAATATTATTCTATACTTGTTGTGTGTTATAGTTATAGTTTTTTTATATTATTTTTAGCTGATTATCAATTCTTATAGTAATTTATTTGAATTTTCTGATATTTATATTATTTTAGTGAGTGATACATATACATAAGTTTTATCATTTTAATGTAATAGCAATTATCATGGTTTTTATTTGTTTTATTCTTGTTTACATATAAGTAAGCATGTTGTAGGGAGCAAATATATTTTGAACATATATGTGAACATGTTTACGTATATGTAAGTGGCAAATTAAGAAAACTAAAAAAACCACTTATGAGCCATTGATTAGTTTAGATCAATGGTTAATATTGAAAGTGGCAAATTTGTAATTAATTGAGAAATCCTTATTAAGATTAGTCTACAAAAGGGTAGTTTAGGCAACACAAAATATTACTTTTGGTATGTAACCGCCAATACCAATCCGATTAATAACAAATCCCCCGAATTTCGCCCACTCACTCCAAATTGGTGATAGATTCTTCGAAGAAATTTAAAAAGATTGAAACTTTCTTTCAATCCGGCTTCGACATAGGCGAAGGACTGTGATTCTTGCGAAGAAGGGTTTCAGCGACGAACAGAGGCAAAAAGGTATGTGTTCTGTTAATAGAAATGGAATGGAAGATAGGTAATATGAAAATGTGAGTGATTTGTGATTGCATAATGCAGTATATGTGCTTTAAGAAGATTTGAAACTTCAATAATGTGTATTTTTTATAAATGTCGGCCGAATCAAAGTAGGAAATGTTGTGATAAGATGAAAACGATTGATCGGTTAGAGGGTTCCGAAACATTAATCATCATTATGTTATGGTATCAACACTAAAATGCTAGGGCTTTTTCCGGATTGGTAATGTAAAATGTTATGCTGTACAATTGGGGATTTCTTGATGTGTACACAGCTGTATACGTATATGTAAGCATCGCGTATGTTGATTGAATATGGGTTTTTAAGTATGCATATCAGAATCAATTTGTAACATTCATGTAAATATAGGTGATTGTTCATATGTATTCCTGTCCTCATTTGTTTCTTAAATCGTAAGTGTGATAATTTGAATACGTATATGTAAGCAAGCTGTTAAATGTTTTGTTAGGGCACATATTTAAAATTTTTGTTGATACGTGTATGTAATCAAGTGTTGATTTGTTTGATTGATATTCAATTGTTTTTGTTTGTTTGTATTTACATATGTGTACACATATGGATACATATATGTAAGCAATATTTAAAATGTTTTGATAATCGACAATGAAGTAATCTAAATTATATATAATCATGGTACATATATGTTAGCAAACTCTAAAATAGTTTGATTAGGGCTTGTTAAGTACCCAGATCTAAAATGTTATTTGTATGTGATCGTAATCAAGTACTGGGATTTGACGTTGATAGCATTTTTTATTGTTGTTTAGTATGTGCATATGTGTACACAAATGTATACATGTATGTAAGCTGCCTTTAAAAGATTAATATTATGTCCCTTTTATTTGTGAATTATTTGATTGCTATGCTATTCCTTTTTATTCTTAAACTACCTTTCATGTAGATGTCATCCGGAAGTAGGAGGAAAAGTGGGAGAATTGCGTTGCACTATACCTTTAATAAATTTAAAAACACATCATCTGATCCTATCGTTGTTGGAGATAATGAAGAAGGATCAGAAATGAAAGGTTAATATCATTTTTAATTATAATCATGTGTTTTTTTATCAAATTAATCAACTGAGTATCTATTTTACCGTGTGTTTGTATTTAAATGAATTTTAATACAGGATTGCATACTGAATCAAAACAGGGGAGAGCTGGTAAAAAAAGTATTGATACGAAAGAAATTAAAGCGACCTATTGTAAGTTGTATATTTAAACATTGTTCTACGTAAATGAATTTTTTATTTATTCTACTTTAACAGTGGCAAATCGAAAGATAAGTAATATCGATAAGATGAATGTGATACAAGAAGTAAAGGAGAATCTGTTACGTATAAAGGAAATTATGAGCCTAACGAATGGTATTTTATTTTGATTATTATATATATGTATAATTTTACAATGACATCATAGTACATGTATGACATTCTTAGTTATGTATGTGTAGTTGAATCAAAAGACAAAAATGCTTCATCAGGAGTAACTTCAAAGAAGATAAAGAATGGCAGAGAAGGTATGTAAACAGTAAGTAATGAATGTAAATAACATGATACTAATGAAATTGCCATGTAAAACATCTTAACCAGATACTACCTCACCAACTGGGACAACAAAAAATGGTCAACAGAATGAGAGTAAGAGAAAAGAAGAAAAGGATGATGGAAAAGGTATGTATTAATTTAAAACTATACATATATGTATGATTATGAGTATTGTACCCTCATATATGTAATCATTCTGTTAAAATGTTTTCATTATGTCCAGTGATGTTTATATATATGTAAGCACTATTCTTAATTGTTTGTTAGTGCATATATGTACAGTGATGTTTATATATATGCATACATATATGTAATCATTCTGTTAAAATGTTTTCGTAATGTCCCTTTTAGTACCCTGATTAATAGTCATTTATTATTGATTGTTAGTATGTGCATATATGAACACATATGGATACATATATGTAACCATTCTTTTAAAAGTTATGGTTGTCACCTTTAGTTCACATATTGATATGCATTTACTGTTGTTTGTTAGTATGTACATCAGTGAACACAAATGATTACATATATGTAATCATTATTTAAAATGTTATGATTTTGTGCCTTTTATAACCCAGTTTGATATGCATTTGTTACTGTTTATTAGTATGTAAATTTTTGAACGTAGCTGGATACATATATGTAATCAGATGGATACATATATGTAACCAGTGGATACACATATGTAAACAGGAAATTAAACATGTATGATAATCTTAGTTATGTATGTGTAGTTGAATCAAAAGACAATAAAGCTTCATCAGGAGTAATTTCAAAGAAGAGAAAGAATGCCAGAGAAGGTATGTAAACAATAAGTAATTAATGTAAATAACATGAAACTAATGATATTACAATGTAAAACATCTTAATCAGATACTACCTCACCAACTGGAACAACAAAAAATGTTCAACAGCAAGGGATTAAGAGAAAAGCAGAAAAGGTTGATGGAAAAGGTATGTATTAATTTGAAACTATACATATATGTATGATTATGAGTATTGTACCCTCATATTAATATATTTTTAGTTAACAATACATTTTGTTCTTACTTATATGTTAACAGATAGAACTGAAAAGATTAATGGTAGGAAATTAAAAAAGAAGAAGAATGTACATGTTAATGATGAAAGTGAGTATGATGAAGAAAGAGATGGGTTAGGTTCTAAGGTAGAAGCTGTTAGCAAGTGGTTTGGTATTCGCACACGTTCATCACCACATCAACTATATAATGCAGTTAGGAAGATGAACAAAAGGCAAAGAGATTGTGTAAGGAGCATGGGTTTTGGTAAAATTCTAAATTTCAATGTTGATGGTATACCGGCGAAACTTGGGCATTTTGTTGTTGACCAGTTAGATACACATAAGATGATTATAAGAGTAGGTAATTCAGAAATTGCAGTAGACAAGGATGCTATTTATAATTTAATTGGAATATCAAACACGGGAGTAAATGTAAGTAGTCTTGAATTACATAAGGACGAGCATCCGATTTACAAGAGATGGAGAGAGCGTTATGGAAGAAGGAGTATTAGCACATCTGAGATAGTGAAGAACATCATCGAGGATCAATATGAAAACTATATGGTATTCAGGCTAGACTTTCTGATACTTTTTTACAACACCATGATAGAGTGTTGTAAGAATGGAAAATGTAAATACGGGATTTTGGAATATATTAAGATGACCACGGATTTGAAAGATTATGACTGGTGTGCATACATAGTTGATGCCATTAAAGGTTGCAAAAATAACTGGCAAAGGTGTAACATGAAGTCACATTTTGTGGGACCGCTAACCATATTAACGGTACGTTAGTATTTTGATATACTTGATTGGATATAATGTTATATTACTTACATATACGTACACTGGTACAGGCAAAAACATTATGTTTAATGGTAGGTGTATGTAGATCATCAACATAATATTTGTTTATATTTAAATATGCAGCTTCTTTATGTTGATCGTGTTTCATGCCCGGGCTTCGACGATGACAGATGCATGAGCCCAATCGAGTTTTGGAGCATGGAGAACCTCAAAAGACGTGAAGATGAGGAAATAAAAATGGTGGTTTTGGTTTGGGCAAGATAAGAGAACCGTCTGCTTTGGAACTAAATGAAGACAGTGACTCTCGTATGAATAAAGTTGAGAAAGTATCGAAAAACAATGAAGATGATTCTGGTTTAATAGTTTTTGACAGGAACACTTTGACGGTATGGTAAACATTCAACATATATTAATATAATCTAACCTATTATTCTTTGTATGATATTATCTGAATTTTTCATTAAACAGGGACATCTAACTCTGATTGAGTCAATTTATTCATGCAATCTGAATGAGAAAAATAAATTGGAGAGGGTACTATTGGATGCGAAGGATCGATTTCCTGAAAGTATTGAAGTTGATGATTATATTAAAAAATATGAGGAGTTATATAAGCATTGTGTTTTAATAAAAGCAAAAGATTCTAAAGATGCCTGTGCTAAAGCTGATGGAGAAACTAATGAGGGGGATGAGATAAGAACACCCCCGGTTGTATCAAAGGAGTATGAATCACCTGGTGTATGGACACAAGAGTGCATTGTTTATTCCGATGAAGTAGAGAGACGAATCTTTACAGGCAAACAGGCTAGACAAGAAACATATGGTAGGTCATTGTTAGATGATTGCCCGAAATTTAGCTTGGGACTTACGCAAGAGTTTGACAAGTTGGAAGAGAATAAACCAATAGATGGAGACGTTAAAAGCAAGTGGAACCAGAGGAAGGTAAAGGGTATACACATCAGAAGAGGAAGGGGAAGCGAGTCGCAAATGCATCATCTGTATTGGTTTCACCCTTTGTTGATAGGGCAGTGGACATTAATAAGGGTGTAACAAATGAGGAAAAAAAAATATGGAAATTTCTTATGTGTGGTTCAGTTGATGAAAAGTAAGTATTTACTCATTACAATGTATCCGTGTTTATTCATATATTGTATACGTAGCATCAATTAATTTATTCAATACTCTAAATTATTGTGAACCGTAGGGCGGAACAAAACAACGAAGTTGGAAAGGATAAAGTTGTTGCAAGGACATTCGGGTACGTTCATCAAAATCTATTGTTTGTTAGTATGTACATCAGTGAACACATATGGATATATATATATTAGTAGTCATTAAAATGTTTTGATTATGTCCCTTTTAGTATCCATATTGATGGTGATTTTTAATTGTTTGTTAGTATGTGCATATATGTAGGCAGATGTTTACATATATGTAAGCAGTCATGGTAGATATAATGATTATGACCCTTTTAGCACAAAGGGGTGGTTCCTAAAGAAAACCATTATTCTTAATTGTTTGTTAGTTAGTTCATATATGTATAGTGATGTTTATATATGTAATCAGTGGATACATATATATTGTTTGTTGCTGTTTATTGGATCTGAAAAATTTTTGAACCCCGATGGATACATATATGTAATCAGGTGGATACATATATGTAAACAGTGTTATAGATGTTTTGATTATGTACATTTTAGTACTCAGATTCAGATGCAATTCCATATGGATACATTAAGCTTTATATATATTAGTTGGTGTATGCAGAATGTTCATATATGTACAGTGGTGTTTATATATGTAATCAGTGGATACATATATATTGTTTGTTGCTGTTTATTGGATCTGAAAAATTTTTGAACCCCCATGGATACATATATGTAATCAGATGGATACATATATGTAATCAGTGGATACATATATGTAAACAGTGTTATAAATGTTTTGATTATGTACATTTTAGTACTCAGATTCAGATGCAATTCCGTATGGATACATTAAGCTTTATATATATTATTGGTGTATGCAGAATGTTCATATATGTATAGTGATGTTTATATATGTAATCAGTGGATACATATATATTGTTTGTTGCTGTTTATTGGATCTGAAAAATTTTTGAACCCCGATGGATACATATATGTAATCAGATGGATACATATATGTAATCAGTGGATACATATATGTAAACAGTGTTAGAAATGTTTTGATTATGTACATTTTAGTACTCATATTCAGATGCAATTCCATATGGATACATTAAGCTTTATATATATTACTTTATGTATGCAGAATGTTCATATTTGGTACAAAACAAGGGGATGGTACAACACAGTACCTTCTTACTTCTTTACAACCTGGTCAGCAATTGTACACCGATGTTATTGATTGTTGGGCAAAGGTGCTGAATTATGATGAGAGATATAGAAGTGCCAGTTCACCCTATCGTATGTTTTGTGGGACCACGGCATTTGTAAGTGAAAAATACTAATGTACAAATGCATCATAAATGACTTTATGCATTATTAATACATTAACTGTTGTTATATTGATGTGCAGCTAGGATGGGTCGTGCACAGTATTAAAGAAACCTTTGAGGAACGGTTTAGATTCTTTTCTTCCTACTGGAACGAGTTTCTTCGAGAATGTGATAAGGTGGAAGATGTGAAAGTATTTGACGTTGTGATGTTCCCTATTCTAGAAGGGAATCATTACTACTTGATATGCTTTAATTTCAAATATCCAGGTATCACGATCATTGATAATATGAACGAGAAAGAAAGTTTTGTTAGTGTTGTCGATGATCCAGATTATAATAAAAAGTCAACGGCTCTCAAAGTGGTTAGTTGTTAGAAATTTCCTTTACATTTATTTAGCTATTTAAGTTTGATTAGATTAAGTGTGACCTAAGTTTAATATTTCTTTAAACTGTTTTGCAGAAAGAAATCTTTGTGTATTATCTGCGATCAATTGGACACCCAAAGTGGAGTCAAATCGAGTCATGTTACCCAGAAAAACTCAAAATTGGATGGGCGACATCAAAGAACTATGTGGATTGTGGAGTGTTCGTCATGCGGCATATGGAAATGTACATGGGTAATCATGTGAAAAACTGGGACTGCGGGTTTCCAAGTGATGAAAAGAGGAAGAAAACCAAAATAGCTTCTTTGAGAAAGAAATATGCTTTTAAAATTCTGATGTCAGATATTAATGTATATCGCGAAAAAGTAATGATGGAGGCAGAAGACATGGTGAATGAAAACATATATTAGATTAGATCTTTATGATTTTTGTTTTTTTTTTGTTGAACCAGTAGGATTGTAAGAAGTCTTCTTTTGGGAAATTTGAATGATTAACATTTCATATGTTATATTATCTGATGTTTGAATTACAAGTTTGTATGTTCTATGCTTATGGTATAAAGCTTGTTTACGTATATGTATATGCTTCCATTAAATGGGTCTTTATATAAAGGACTAATACATCTTGTTTTGAGATAAAAAAGCAGTATGATGATGATTGGTAACATATATGCTTACATAAATTGGTTAACACATAAGTTGGTTACGTATATGTAAACATTTGAAAAAATATGTTAAAAATTGGTGTGTACAAATTTACTATACGTATCTGTATATGCTTACATTAAATGGGTTTATATATAAAGAATTAATACAGCTTGGTTTGACCTAAAAATGCAGTATGATGATGTTTGGTAACATATATGCTTACATAACCATTTGTTAACACATAAGTTGCTTACATATATGTACACATTTGAACCAATTTGTTAAAATTTGGTGTGTACAAATTTACTATACGTATCTGTATAAGCTTACATTAAATGGGTCTATATATAAAGAACTAATACATCTTGTTTTGAGATAAAAATGCAGTATGATGATGTCTGCTAACATATATGATTACATAAACATTGTTAACATATAAGTTGCTTACATATATGTAAACATTTGAAAAATTTTGTTAAAAATTGGTGTGTACAAATTTACTATATGTAAGAATATATCAAATTTTCTATAAACACTTATAACATATAAGTTGGTTACATATATGTAAAAGTATTGTATGCTTACATATTATGTTTACTTGTGTTTATTTTAACATATATAATGCTTACTTATATGTAAGCAATTGCAATTATGTTGACTGTTCACTGTTTATACACAAATAAATAACGATGGACCAACAAATCATTTATCATGTGACACCCAAAGCAATGAAATATAATCCATCCGTAACAAATGTGCGTAGAACATTACCCAATTACAAACATAATTAAAATGACAAACTTATAAGAAACTATGTTAACGCAAAATCTTATACGGGTGTGTATGCCAATTAATAATGATACTAAAGTGCATCAGAATCTCCGTAATCGTCATTTATTCCATCGTCAGAATCAACTGTTTCGTCTTCCATAAGAGATGCGTCTTCAGAAATATCACCTTGGTCCATCTTATCCTTCAATTTCTTCTTTTCGGGACAGTTTCTGGAATCGTGATCATTTACAACTTTATGACAAAAATTGCACAACCTGTAGCTTCTTTTTTTCTTGACTTTTGCCTTCTCCCCTGGACCAATTAGTCTTCGTTTTGTACCACATCCTTTGTTTCTTATACCTTGCGGAGCATTGACTTCAATATTTTTGGTTCGGATTGTCCTACCACCTCTTCAATTACAACATCAATGTTATTTTTAGCATGCTGCACTGGAAAGTCATCAAATATTTTTTGCTTTAGTTTCTCCACGTGCTTGTCAAGCCATGCTAGTCGGTCAGTGTCATGTCTTAACAAATCAACACATTGTTGCATGTTTTCCATCACACGATGTCTAATTATTGAACTTTTACTTTGATTCACACCATATCGGTTGACAATACTAAACAAATGTTTAGGTAGAACATCTCTTCTCCATCGAACATGCACGTATTGATCTGGAATTTTGTCAATTTTATGGTGTCTAAACACACAAAAAACATGACGACACAGATAACCAATACGCGTGAAGCCCATGCAAGAACATGTAATCGAGTTGTCAAGTAATTTAAGCGTTACCTACGCAATAAAACAAATTTGGATTAGATGAATGTCGAAAAGGATGCAATTCAGCAATAAATTGAAACATATGAAAACATGTAAAAGTTTAGACAAGTGTTAACCTTGAACTCGTTGATAATATCCGACCTATTATCTTCGTGGGCGATCATATAAACGTAGGTTCCATCCAGAATCTCACGATTAACTATGTAACATAATGATGTGCATTTATGTATTTCCTTTTGGACTTCTAAAAATATGTTGCGTGTGTAAATCTCAGCAGCGTTACGTTCGATTGCTAAAGAAGTACGAAGTTTTGGTACTGTAGTTGCAGTGCTATATTCTAACAAACGTTGGTTATACCTTTGTCCATCCATCGCAGAGTCAAAGCACAACAAGAATTGAACAAGAGTATTGGATGCACTTGAGTTGACTTTAAAATAAGAATTAGAACTTTCACACCTAGAGGTAGTCTTCATTAAGCAGCACATGGGTATATCTTTGAAATAACCAGGAACCCATTGATCTCTAATGGAGAACATGTCAGACAACCAATGGTGATCTTGCAAACTGTACTCTTCCATCAGCAAAATCCAACGACGTTCAAACTCAGATGGTTTCATGTACACATTCCAAACTAACTTATGAATAGATGCACGTAAATTAGTGTTATTCAACTTGTTCCCAATAACCTACACAAAAAAATAGGGTGATTCCTTAAACGTAAAGATTAATATTTAGAACATACATATATGTAAGTCAGATCTATGTATCTAAGAATATCAATATAAGAATGCGATATTTACAAATAATGACGACATTAAAGTAGATTTAAAAAGATAAGAATATAATACTTTTGATGGAAGTTTCATAGTGATATGCCACATGCACAAACGATGTATTGACTTGTCAAAAATCTTATTGACCGCTACTTTCATAGACGCATCCTGATCCGTAAGAATCAACATTGGTTGTTTGTTGTTGTGGGCTTTAACGAAGCAATTGAGTAACCACGTGTAAGATTCAATTGTCTCGTCATACAACAACCCGGCACCAAAAGTTACACACTTTTTATGGTGATCAACACCGGTAAATGGCACAAAAATCATATTATACCTGAAATAAAAAAATTTAATTATAAATAAGTATGATTTATTACTGAATAAAGAAAAAAAAACTTACTTATTTGTCTGGTATGTTGCATCAAATGCCAAGACATCTCCAAAAGCATCATAATTTACCTTCGAAACATTGTCCACCCAAAAAAATGATCTAACCTCACCATCAACAGCAACATACTCGAAACTGAAATTTTCTCTATACATCTTACGTTCTTTCATTGTATCTACAAACATTTGTGCGTCTCTTTTACCAATGTACTTGGTAATATCACGACTGAAATTTTTATAGTCTGTTTTTGTACCACGCACCATGTGATGGCCACCCTTTAATGCAACTTGTAGCCTATGAGCTTTGGTTGGCCCAATATTTGCCAAACGACATTTGGCAATATACTCTTGGTCAACAAAATTCAACTTCCGTCTTTTCCGTGTCATATCCAAATTGTCTGAATTCACTAATCCGTGGTTATGAACCTCATCGAAATCATATACCTCATAAGCTGATGTGCCTAAAATAGCTCTTAGTTTTATACGTGCTCGGCAATTAGTAACTTTAAAATTTGTCCAACGAATAGGGGACTTTGACGTGGATTCCAAAGTGTCAACAACTTGACCATTAGGCTTACCAGCTTTGGTACACAACATGTATCTGTGAGTAATCACCCCATCCTTTCTTTTCATTGCACCTAGTCGAGTAGAAAAACCAGCCTTCTCAGCATACGCTTCGTACATATTCATCACATCTTGCCATGTATCGAATTTGGTTCCTACAACAAGCTTGTACTCAACTGGAACATTAGGAGTCCAATATCGTGTTCCATTTGGAGATTCATAAACATTGGTAGATAAAGAACCTTGATAATGAAAAAAAATATAATAGCTCAGTACAGTATTACAATGATGGGGTGTCATTTTTTTAGAAATTTACATATATGGATACATATATGTAAGCACTATCTAAAATGTTTTGATTATGGACAATTAAGTAATCAGACTTGATTCATACGTATTCATTAGTATAGAAATATGGTTACCTCTGTCAGCTTACATATACGTAAACATCCATATGTTACATTAACAATATGTTACTTACATATACGTATACATCCATATCATTACGTTTAACTTTAAAAAAATACCCAAACATATAAGGAAAATAGTTACCTTCATTTTCAACGCCAGTAAGATATATTTGTCCACCTCCACGGTACATATTTGATGGGACAAATGTGGTCGATGAGTCTAATTCGAGATTATTACCGGTTGAAGGTTTATCGATCTGATCAATAAGTTTTGAATGTGTTGCTTCATCAAAATCTTCAATTTCCATCCCAGATTCAGTTACCATTGCATTAGAATTGGAATTCTCCATCCTAAAATGGTGAAAACATAAGATCACAGAAAACAGAGCAACATCGAACACAAATACAGTAAACAATGAACAGATACCTACCTTCTTCGTTATAAGCTTTGTTGAATTCGACTATGAATCTGTTGAAACTCGAATTGAATCCAAAAAATAAACAATCACGCATCGATGGAGAAAATGTAACTGAATAATATACGATATAGAGAATCAGTTCCAATAATTCTGCTCATCATATCGAATTTGGAGAAAAAGTAGGGATTTAATCTTAATTAAGAATATATTATGTATAAAATTACATAAATACCCTTTGATAATAAAAATCTGAAAAATTAAAGAAAAATTCTGATTGGATGAATTTGGTTTTCATGGTTTTCTCAAAAAATGTTGGTTTTCTTAGGATCCCTCCTCATATAGATCTGCATAAAAAAACTTTTGTTCTTCTGAAATATTTTAGAATGATATTTAAATAAATTAATTTGATTTAAATTAAACTAATATTGTGTTTGATTTTAAAGAGAGAGAGAGAGATTTAAGGGATTTTAGTTATTTTTGAAAATATAAAAATTGTTATGTACCTAAAACACCCTTTAATCATTTAATTAAAACAACTATCTACTAAATATTTATAAAATTGCCATTGATAATATCAACCATTGATCAATTTTGATCAATGGTTTAAAAGTGGTTTTCTTGATTTTCTTATAAATAGAGGTTTTCTTAAAAATCATATATATATATATATATATATTATTTAGTGAAATTATAAATAGAATAAAATAAACTAATAACAATTATATTTATTTATACGAATAAATAATGAATATATAAATGTTGATTTATTAATTGTTAAGTGACTTTGTAAGTAATCAATTATGCACCCATCTAGTTAGTCAGTTAGCAACTAATATAGAACTATCTTATATTGTTGGAATGTGATTAAAATGGTTTATTTTTGGTTAGTTTCATATAAAATAGATATGATATGCATATATCAAGTCATTTAAATATGGAAAGGAAACCTATCTGTTTTTTTTTTCTCTCTCTTGAGAACCTATCATCTAAATGAGTAAATCTCGGAGTTGTTAATTGCTTGAAAAACTTCATTAATAAATATACATATTAAATTTGCAAATAAAAAAATTATAGAAGCAAAAGACGAACTCATAAATTTATATAAATGTAAAAAATCAAAGAATATAAAAAGAAAACTATAAATAAATATATCTTAAAATCGAAATCTAGTAATATAAAAAATAAAATATAACTTCTAACTAATATGGCCAGCATTATCCGATACAGGTAGTAACAGTTAATACATGTCGTATTAATATTTTGCAGACCAAAACGACTAATAGTGCAATACATCACGTATTTATTTGGTCAAATGATGCTTATTTATCAGGTTTGGATGTATTGATATCGTGCCCCTTATAAGTTAAATGTTCGAACAAAATAAAATAACTTCAAGAGCACAAGAATGATCTCTTAAAAGAGTTGTGTTGGTTTTCCTATCCTCATCCCCGTAATTAGGTACTTAAAAATTTTAGTAAAAACCATGATATTATAATAAAAAGGTAAAAAGCTCATAAATTCTCGAAAAAAAGATTGCAATTTTTAATTTCGGGAGAAAAAAGTAGGTTATCCGAATCGATTTGGGTTTTAATTCGAAGAAAACAGAAGAATGGTTTGGTTTGGTTTGGTTTGGTTTGGTTTGGTTTGGTTTGGTTTGGTTTGGATTGGATTGGATGATGTATGCAGAAACCGAAAAGGATCGGATCTACAAAGTGAAATTAGGGATTGACTGAGCGATTTGTGTCTCCTCCGATTCAAAGTTGTAGTGCTTTGCTCTGCTCTGCTGTGGGTGTCTGTCTGTCAGGTATGCAATGTAATTCCTTCATACATACACGTCTTCCTCATTCATTCTTTATCCTCATAGATCCATCACTCTTTCTGTTTTCTCCTCAATTTCAATTTCAAGATTTAATCATCCATCTTCTTCCTTCATGTATCTTTAGATCCCATCAAGTCAAAGCAGCTACCTTTCCATTTTACTTGCGAATTCACACCCCTGATCCCATTGGACTTGGATCCTCAAAACCTCTTTCTTTTTTCTTTATATTGTTGCAGAACCTAATGCCATTCCATTAGCAAACAACTGAAGCTTACAATGATGAAAGCAGCAGCAGCAGCAGCAGGCTACTTGTTTGAATGGAGAACCAAGCAGCTTTCTCTTTTGTTCACCTTTGTTGTTTTTACCACTTTCATTGTTTGGTCTTGGGGAAAAACCCCCCTTTTCACTACCTTATTCCCTTCTCATTCTCAAGTGCTGCAGCTATTTCCAGGTTTGTCTTCATACACTTTGCATTTCATTCACACATTTTCATCTCTGCTCTTGGCATTAAACAGTAGAATCATTTAATGGCTTCTTAAATACTATTGTAGTTGTGATAATTGCGTTATTCTCCATTTTATTTTGGGACTTTGACTT
Source organism: Flaveria linearis (assembly GCA_024085815.1). Classification (NCBI taxonomy): domain Eukaryota; kingdom Viridiplantae; phylum Streptophyta; class Magnoliopsida; order Asterales; family Asteraceae; genus Flaveria; species Flaveria linearis. The sequence goes on from JABSNV010001321.1 coordinate 26,866, forward strand.
GATTCACCATCATAAGTTTCCATTAATCATGTGTATTTCATCCGATAGTCTAAGACCTCAATACGTACCAATTAACATCATTAAAAGAAGTACCTTTTTTGTAGTTTAAAAACCAACAACTTTGTATGCATTACAGTATGTGTTCTGAAACCTTTCTTCTAAATTAGCAAATTCTTGTGATGGCAGCCGGTGAAATAAAAGTGAAAGAAGCTACCGAATCAAAAGATGATTTAAGAGAAGCTGAACGAATTGTGAATGTATTATCTCCAGAAAGTTCCATAAACACACCCTCTTTAGGGAATGAAGGAGTTGTGAATTTAGCTTCACCATTAACTTCCATAAACACGACCTCTATAGACACTCGAGGGATGAAGGAGTCATGAGTTTAGCTTCACCGCTAAGTTCTATAAAGGCACCCTCTTTGGACATTCAAGGGGATAATAAATATTCAAGCACTGCTCTGGGTAGAAATCTCTCTTACCTGCTTAACATATTTTTGGTGAATATAAAAAATGACAAATAAAAGTATCAAGCTACTTTCTTAATTTTCTGTTTGAATTGTCTTTACATTTTTCACATACATTATATGTTTCATGCTTACTCCTATCTCATTGCTGCAGAAAATACCACGGAAGTTGTTGAAAAATCTGTTTCTAGTGAAGGATCTGGAAGATATGACGACTCAAAACCACCAAAACAACAGTTAGTTGAACCAACATCGCCCGAGAAACAGATTCTACTGTGGGAGTTGGTGTGCCCATGCCAAATGTAGAAAAGCAAGGTGCATTTTATTTTATTTTCCTATATCTCATAATTTAGAACTTAGCCAGAACAGAAAATAACACAAGTTATATCTTGTACACACAAGGCAGTTTATTATCTTAAGATGACAGTATAGTTTGCCATCTTTCATTTATGGTCAATTCATCGTCTTTACTTCTTTTACTTGTATTCCAGCCTGCAACTTTGGCAAAGGGAAATGGGTGAGGGATGACGCTCGGCCTCTGTATTCAGGATTTGGTTGTAAACAGTGGTTGTCAGGGATGTGGGCTTGCCGTTTAACACAACGAACAGATTTTGCATATGAGAAGTTAAGATGGCAGCCAAAAGATTGCCAAATGGATAATTTTTCAGGGCCCAAATTCCTTAAAAGGTTCGGTAGTCTAAATCATCAAATATTTGGTCATGTCAAAACAAGTTACCAATTTTCTATTTCCTGATTGTGTTGATGTACTGCAGAATGCAAGACAAAACACTGGCATTTATTGGGGATTCTTTGGGGCGGCAGCAGTTCCAATCATTAATGTGCATGGTCACAGGTGGTGAAGAGAGGCATGATGTTGAAGATGTTGGCAAGGAATACGGTCTAGTGAAAGCCCGTGGATCAGTTAGGCCTGACGGCTGGGCTTACCGCTTCCCGGCTACCAACACTACAATCCTCTATTATTGGTCTGCTAGTCTTTGTAACTTGGAGCCAATCGACCCCACAAACCGAAGCACCTATTTTGCAATGCACCTGGACCGCCCACCAGCTTTTTTGCAACGTTTTATTAGCAGATTCAATGTGGTTGTTCTTAACACGGGCCATCATTGGAACAGAGGGAAGCTTAATGCCAACCGGTGGATTATGTATGTGGGTGGGAAACCTAACACCGACAGGAAGGTAGCAGATATAGCAAATGCGAAGAAGTTAACGATTCACAGTATTGTAAAGTGGGTGAATGGTGAGTTAGCGAAATACCCGGGTTGAAGGCGTTCTACAGGTCTATTTCACCCAGGCATTTCTTTAATGGAGATTGGAACAGTGGAGGTACATGTGACAGTACTACCCCTGGAGCAGTGGAAGTATCGCAAAATGAGTCTAGTGATTCTATAGCCTCGGGGGCAGTGAAGGGAACAGATGTTAAGCTTCTGGACATAACAGCATTATCGGAGGTAAGAGAGGAAGGACATATATCAAGATACAGCATCCGTGCCACTCCAGGTATGCAAGATTGTTTGCATTGGTGCTTACCTGGCATTCCAGACACATGGAATGAGCTCCTTTTTGCACAAATCTGAACATCAGCCAGCCCATGTATTTAAAAGCTTGTCTTGTTATCATATCATAGCTTCTTGTTTTGTGGCATTAAAGGACATATTTGTTACATGAGTTATATATAATGTGATACCTGCGATGATTTAGTTAATGAATATATTACAGTGGCTGCTTAAATTAAACGTATAGCTTAGATACAAATAAGATGGAATGATGGCCATCAGAAACAAAATTTTAGATGCTGCTGTAGCACAAAGCTCCAATTCATCTTTCATACTTTGTACCTCAAACCATGGTTTTAAAAAGCGTTCGAGGCGTACGCCTCGAGGCGCGCCTCGAGGCGAAGCGGGTTAAAACCGCATATGAGGCGGCGCCTCGCATGTATAAGAGATACGTACGCCTCATGTGGTGAGGCGGAACACAAGGCGGCCGAGGCGGTTCGAGGTGCCGAGGCGTGCGTTTTGAGCGGGAACCCCAAAATTAGAAAAATACAATTATAAAAACTACCCCACCGTAAAATAAATAAGCGTGTGAAGGGGAAACCCTAATTAGAGCAGAGCAACATCATCAATCGCGAGCAGCATCATCAATCGCGAACAGCAGCATCAATCGCGAACCCTAATTAGCAGTCGCGAGCAGCATCATCAATCGCGAACCGTAACAGCAGCATCAATCGCGAACCCTAATTAGCAGCATCAATCGCGAACAGCATCAATCGCGAGCAGCAGCATCAATCGCGATGGCTAGTAAAGGTGCAAGGAAAGATCCGGCTTAGAAGTACGGGGAAGAAATTGAGGTACCTCCGCAAGGTAGCAAAAAGGGTTACAAGTATCTAAAGTGCAAATTTTGTAGTAAAGTTATTAGAGGAGGAGTGAAAAGAATGAAGGACCATCTTGCTGGCACACATAAAGATGTCATGCCTTGTGCCAATGTACCCCTGAAGTACACGAGGAAATGAAGCAATATTTGAAGCAGTTTCAAGATGCAAAGTTCGCTGCCCAACGGAACGTTGAAGAAAATGTGGGAAGTGGGGCATATTATAGCAGTTCGGGAAGTGCTGATCCACATGCTACCTCTAGGGGTGTTAGGGGGCCAATGGATCGGTTTGTGGGGGTGCGACAGATAGCGAAGAAGGATCACTCCCAACCGAAAAAATGACACCAGCGAGTGCAAAAGAGCTTCGAAACAGAGTCTGTTTGGATATTGGAAGATTTTTTTTTTGAGAATGGAATACCGTTTAACGTAGCAACTAGTCCATCATTTACTAGTATGCTACGTTCAGTTGGGAACTTCGGCCGAGGATTGAAGCCCCCTACCATGCATGAGTTAAGGACTTGGATCCTTAAGGAAGAAGTTAACACGACCACTACAATGGTGGAGGACATAAAAGCTACATGGAAGACCACCGGGGTTTCTTTGTTATCAGATGGTTAGTCAGACATGAGAAATAGAAGTTTGATTAATTTTTTGGTCAACAATCAATATGGTACTGTTTTTTTGAGAACTGTTGATGCATCAGATTGTATAAAAAATGCTGAAAAAATATTCGAGTTGCTTGATGAAGTTGTTGAAGAAATCGGTGAAGATATTGTAGTTCAAGTGGGGACCGACAATGCTAGTGCATACAAAGCTGCTGGAGCGTTGTTAATGGAGAAGAGAAAAGGCTTGTATTGGACCCCGTGTGCCGCTCATTGCATTGATTTGATGCTTGAAGATATCGGTAATTTGATGCAACATAAAAGAGCTTTGCTTAAAGCAAAAAAAGTAAGCAATTTTATCTATAACCATCAGTGGGTGTTGAGTTTAGCCCGAAAGATTTTAAAGAAAGATCTTCTTCGACCAGCTGCCACAAGATTCGCCACAGCATTTTTGACGATACAAAGTATTTATGAATCGAAAGACGCTTTACAACAAATGTTTGTTTCAACCGAACGGGGGACATGTGCTTGGGCTAAGAAAGCTGATGGAAAAGAGGTTAAAAAAATAGTCATGGATGAGAGAAGTTTTTGGCCTAGTATGGTTTATTCCATTAAAACCACAATGCCACTTGTTGAAGTTTTGAGAATTGTTGATGGGGAGCATACACCAGCCATGGGATTTATTTATGGAGCGATGGATAGTTGTAAAGAAAAAATAGCAAAGAACTTGGATAACGATCTCTCTTCTTATAAAGAGATATGGGACATCATTGATAAAAGATGGGAGTTCCAAATGCATCGTGATTTACATGCGGCTGCCTACTACTTAAATCCACAATATCGATGGAGTCCCAATGTTTCTGAGCATCCGGAGATCAAGCGAGGATTATATGACGTTATGGATAAACTCTGTAAAGATCCTAGTATTTATATGAAGATCGAAGATCAACTAATTACGTATAAAGAAAAAAAGGGATTATTTGGATATAGAGGTTCTTTGGCGACATATCAGACACGTCCACCGGGTAAATTATTTGTTGATATTTTTTATTATAGTTTGTATTTTATATAAATTAAATTATTCACCAATTTTGTATAAACATATATAGTTAAATGGTGGGGCGAATATGGAGATGAGACTCCCGAACTCAAGGCTTTTGCAATAAAAGTTTTGGGTCTTACATGTTCCGCTTCGGCTTGTGAACGTAATTGGAGTACTTTTAATCAAGTCCATACAAAGAGACGAAACCGATTGACAACCGAAAGAATGAACAACTTGGTCTACATTATGTACAATAAAAAGTTGAGGCAGAAATTCTTGAAGAAGACTACTTTAAAAAAGAAGATGATCCGTTGGTTGTTGAAGATGTGCTGTCTGATGATGAGTGGTTAGCTGACCCAATTGATACCGATGAAGAGGAAATTGGAGGTGGCGATGCAGGTGTGGACGGAGGTGGGAGAGCATTTGGGGAGGGAAGTAGCAATGCAGGTGGAAGTTCGTCATCTAGGAAAAGAAAAAGCGTTCAAATAGATTTGATTGACGAGGATGAGGATGATGATGGTGAAACGAATTGGGTAGAAGAAGATGGTTGTGAGGATAACGAGTTAGAAAGTGATGCCTTTTATGTTGTTTGAATTTGAGTTAGATTACAAACTTTTAATGTGTGCTTAATTTCCTCTCTATTTTATGTTTTAGACTTTGTGATACGTTGTGTGTGATGACTTTTAAATTTGATGATGAATTTGCTTAAGAATATGCTTTGTTTGATGTTCTATTATTTTATTTTATAACATATATAATTTTTCTATTTATTTATTATTTCCGCCTCGGGTATACGCCTCGTTTCGCCTCGAGGCTTACGCCTCGTGAGGCGTAGACAAAACGCCTCGAGGCTCGTTTCCATACTTTTAAACCTTGCCTCAAACCATCAAAAGTGGTGAGAAATAATCTTGATAAACTTAACTCCGGCCTGCATCCTCTAGCCCTCTATTTCTGGAGAAGAATACCCATACCCGTCACATGTTCCTTCCCCAAACCCTAAAACTGAGTGGGCGGGAGATGTATGATGCGGGGGATGCTATGTCTCATGATATGGCTGGTTTCATAACACCGGCAGAAAGCATTGTTCTGGGGTACGAAAAAGTAGTGGGTTTATGGAGAAGATCAGAGGCACTTGTAAAAGGTTGGATTCTGCCTTCTCTCTTTCAACAAACACACACACATATTTTATATATATATATATATATATATATATATATATATATATATATATATATATATATATATATATATATATATATATATATATGATATTATATATCCTGCATATTGATAACATATATCTTTCAAAATACAGTAACTTACATATATGTAAATTCCTTAAGTTTGTAGAATAATCTCAAAACTAATGTATATGTAACTTATTATCATATATATAAGTTAGTTTACATTAGTTCATTTGGCATATTTTTGATGCTAAATTGGATGTTATTTTAGAAGATTCTTGCTATTATTTTTGTAGTTTTTAATAAATCAAGTGTTGAATTAAGAATTTTTTTATTGTAGTTGCTATTACATTTAGTGTTATTTACATATATTTAAATTATGTAAATTATACAAATCACGATCTGATGCATCTAAATCATACATTTTTATTTTTATGTAAGTGATTTTTAGTTAAATTTATGTGTAATTATTTTTTAGTTAATAAAATTTATGAATAAATGTGAGAAAGAGAGTAAAATATGGGATATTCCATCTTTTTAGGAGTTTCAAAAACATAATGATGTCATTTTAACCAGCAACAATAGCAGCAGCAGGTGACAACATTCTCTTTATTTTCTTGATTTGATTAATTCCACAAGGGTTTCTTTTTCTATCTAGGAAGGTCTTTAGATTCAGTTGAGAAATTGCTATACGTATATCAAATTCAACCATGATCAAAGCTTTAAACTTGCTTGCTTTATGTACGTGTATTTAAAATAGATTGTTATGAAATTTGTTTGCTTATGATAAAGAAGTAGGTGGTTCACTTCAATAGGCAGTGGGAATACTTGTAAGTACTAAATACATAAACACCACACCACCTGATTACTAGCAAGTCAGAAAGGACTTGGCCGATAAGGTATGCGTATGTGTGTAATGAACATGATAATAGTACGGGTGTGTGGTTACGTTAGTTGTTATGTTACTCGATCTGGGTTACAAATTGATCACGTGCACAAGTAAGGGTGATTAGATTGATGAGTCGGCATTGTATTAGAAAACTATAATTGTTTAAAACAGCTAATTAATAGATATGTTCGATTTACAATCATTATGCTCGATCTCAAAATATATATAAACGAGCTGATACTCTTTTTGTCTAAACTATATTATTGAATCGCATATCGAAGACGTAATCATGTGTTCAAGCGAGGCCAACCCATTTGAAGTTCGTCACAAGAATTCTTTAACTTTGATTTCTAGTTTTATAGTTTGTTGAAAATTTTCTGAATTAATAAGTTGTTATTAAATTTTCATGAAATTAATTGAATTGAATTGAATTTTAATTTTTATACAAAAAACCTTTCTGATGCACCTCCATTGGTAATGCCACTGGTATATTTTTTACAGGAGCAGTAGCTAAGGTGAAACATTTGTTATTGTTGTAAAAGTCGGATTAGTCCGCCGATTATTTGGCGACTAATCGGTAGTCGGAAGCTCCCCGCTTCGATTTGTCCTAATTTGCAACATATATTGCTAGTCGGACAAATATATAGGTCAACATTGGGATTAATTGGCCCTAGTCAATAGTTAATCTGCTCCTAATCAGGCATTTTTCTAGACTCCGACGAATTTTAATAATCCTGACGGATAATTGAAATTTATGGCCAGATAAGTTATGAAACTAAACATTTTTTAAAAAATTACATATTATGTACATATATAAAATTGAAAATTATTTATAAAAATTGCAAACCAATTAATCCCGATTACTCCAGGTTAATAGCTGTTAGTATCACACCGCCCGACTAGCGGCTAGCAATTTTTAGAACGTTGACATTGCATTGGTTACGCATTGGCAATCCATCGCTAAAGTTTTCGTCCTTAATCCGCCACTATATTTTGTTTGATGTTTTGGAGGAAAAACTATCATCACCCATGCACGACCAAGTTTCCTTGGGTCATGACCAACATATTCTCGTGAGTGATGACTTTCATCTTTAGAATTAGCCACCAACGATACGATATGATGCTTGTTTGATGTTGTGTTAGCGTATAGGGGTTGGTAACCACTAATTTTATAGCAGTTGCAAACGTGTGTCGGAAATCCTTCTCTTAAGTCCTCACCCACAACTACACTCACACCATTAAATTAATAAACATTTAATTCCATGATTACAAGGAAATCGCAATACACATAGGCCGGCCGGGTTGAACCAACAACAATAAGCTACATATTTGATCAATCCGGTGACAAAATGTCTGTGGCTGATCGTATCTAGCATTGCGTGCGCCTGCTTTTTACTGCGGGCTGAGCAGTGAACGATCTGCAAGTGATCGATGTGAATATCTAGCTAGCTAATTTGCAGTGGAGAGCAATAACTAAAGTAAAAAGTGTTAAAAGGAATATATCGTAAGTGTTAACCTCCACAAATTAAGCCATATACATACACACATACATACATATATACATATATATTGTTATAGGGAAGAATATATATATATATATATATATATGTATAGGACAAATTAATTAAGTGATAAAGATAAAGCTTTCTACTAAAGTGTTTAGGAATAATATTAGGTTAAGGGGTGAAGCAATTCAGGCAATGTCATGTCATTGTCCGGAATAATATTATATTGCTTACTGATGAAACATACCCTGGTGTTGTGAATCACGACCCATGCAGCTTCTATATATACACGTACAAACATCTGCATGGGATTGAAAGAAATTAAGTATATATTTGAAATCACATACATACCAGCTGGGCGGCTAGCTAGCTAGTATAAAATCATGTCCACCCAATATCCATTAATTCCGTCACATGTTTCTGTCCAAAGCTTTGTTACTGTGAAGCTAAGCAGTAAGTGCGTGTATGGTCTGTGGAAAACACAGATGCTTTGTCTGTTAAAGAGCCATGATATGCTCGCTTTCATCGATGAAAGTAGCCCTCTACCTCCGGTTGGGGATCACGAGTGCAGGACGCTGTGGAACAGATTGGACGCGCTTGTTCACGGTTGGATTCTTGGTTCCCTTTCCGAACAAGCAGCCATAACAGTCTTGAACCATCTCAAATCCAAACACCATCAACAAACGCATCATGTTACAGCCAAACATATATGGGATCAACTGCAAAGTATGTATGGTCAACAAGCAGGTCAGTACTATATATATATATATATATATATATGATCTTGCAACTCATACACACACACACACACATTAGACTATTAGAGGAGGGAGCTAGGGTTTTCTTACTGGTGTGGATTTTTCCTGGTGCCTAGATTTCTTTTAATACGGCATTAGAGAATTTCTGGATCGAGTCAGGTTTAAATCAATCACTTAACATTTAATGAAAACATACAAATATGGTATTACCCATTTTAAGGGCTCAAAGCTAAGTGAGATCTAGGCCCTGGTTTTTTAATTTTATTTTATTTTAGGGGCTCAAAGCTAAGTGAAGCTGACATACATTTTTGATATATTCTTTGAGCTTCTATTACCCAAATATGTCCCAAAATCTCAATATGATAACTCCATTGTAGTTGGTGATTTTAATTGTAGATTTTAGCCCTTAATAATCATCTCTCTCCTTAAGTCAAAACATACAAATATGGTATTAGCCAAAAAAATTAATTACGAATTTACGATACTTTACTCCATCACTTGCGTGAGCATCAGCTCCAGAGGGCACAAATTTAAAGCCTGTTAAAATGCAAGTCTTGTAATGTGTTTCTGCTGACTGCCAAGTGTGATTACATTACTACCCATTAAAATAATATGGTGTAAGATAAGATGATTTGTACCTTCGAATATCATTTTCACCTTGTAGAAATATAAGTGGAATACAGGAGAAAAATGAATAAAACAATATGTTTGTCTCTAAATTTCCAGTGTATTATGTGGTTTTTATTGATCATGATCATAATCGTAAAGTCAAGATGAGCTGTCTCCAAATTTCCAGTGTTTTCTTCTTGTGATATATATTTCTGGGCTGACAAACACAATGTGCAGATTATTGTATTCACAAAGACAAACCAATATTATAGTAACAGATTCACATCCCAATTTTTATCCATATACTTATAATTTAACTAAAAATAACCATCCCTTATATTTATATCTCATTTTATAAATCTCTCTCACATTCTTATTATCATTTACTTCTAAAAATTATTTTAAAAATTTATAGAAATGTGATTGTCTACTTTTATGGGTCACTTTGTACCAAATGAATTTGGGCGAGGACGGGTTAGAGTCAAAATTCCTAGTTACAATTCATAGCAGTTATGAACACCTATTCATGAAAGGAATAATAAGAGTTAATTACATGTCCCAGGGGTTACGTCTATTTTAACTTTTGGTCCCCAGATTCGAAAAAATTACAATGTCGGTCCAAACGTTTGAAAAAGCATAACACAAATGGTCAACATCATGGATCACCATTATATTTTTCCGATAAGTACGTGCTTGTAAAATGACTAAACTAACCTTGCTATTTAAAAAGTATAGATACCAATATAATATAATTAAGTAAAATATGTGTTTAATATAAGAGTTAATTACATATGGACCCCCACCCTCTCGTCTTTCTGCGTCCAACATCCGGCAACACCATCACCGCCTCCGACAAAACCACCACCACCACCAGCAACCCTTGGTAACACCACCACCGCCCCCGATGATATCCAACAACACCTGCATCTCTGACCATAATCCACAAAGCTCCATCTTCAACCTCTATTCATTCTTTAACCCAACAACACCTGCATACCACCGCTATCGCATACTACCGCTAAACCACTACACCAACGAAGCTGGATGACGAACATGATGGAAGGGCTGATGAAAGCTTAATTAGTTTGCAAATTTATGCTTTAGAAGCATTGAAGGTACGCTTGTTAACTTGTAATTTGTGCATCAGTACATGATGCGTTCGTTTATGACTGATTAGGCAACTTCAACATTGATAAGTGATCTTCATCGGATTTAAAACCACCACATCACCACTGTTGTAAGAAATTACAGAGCGGGGGTCAGAGATGATGGATTAGGGATGTGTATGTTATGATGTTGACGGTGGAGATGGTGGTTGTAGTGGTTGTGATGGTGCGATGTTGTGGTTTCATTATAGGCGCGCATAATTGATGTGGTTTGTCAGACCTAATAAAAAACAATTTAATTTTATGATCTTAGCTCTACTAAGAAGATAGGGTAAGTAAGGTCATCTCCACAGGGAATATGTGGAAAGTGAAAAACTTGATTTACGGTTTTAAAACTAATTAAGAACACGTTGAAAAGAAAACTGATTTTAACTAGTAAAACTGATTTGAAATTTGATTAGTTATAAACAATAATTGGAAAGGTAATCCTCTCTAGATTCAGGTTTGCAACTACTGACTTGTTCTAGATGTTCCCGAATGGTCACATAGACATAACAATTATTGGTTTAACTAGACCTAATGAAATTAAACGAGACTATGTAAAAGAACTACTCAAATCATACCCAACTTACGTTAACCAACCCAATCCAAACCCTCTTGAGGTTTCCTGATGTAAAGAAGTCTAAAACACTCACAAAAACCAGAACATAGGTTTCAATAAACATAATTATTTTAGAAGTTATAATTAACAAATAATGTTCCTTGGCTTAAAATGCCTAGTTCAATAATAACCCAACTGAAAACAAAGAACAAGTCAAGTGTATACAAGCCCTACCACCCGGAGAATATCACAGGTGGTTTAGCCGGATATTGTAATGAAAACCAAAGCGAAAACGAATGAAAACATTGTTCCAGATATTAAGGAATCAAACCAAATAATAAAAACAAGATCTTGAGCCTTGAAATATCCTCCCAAAGTCTTTGAGATCGCTTGGGGTCGTTCTTGGGACTTAGGGACGACTTGGAATGAAATGGTAGGTCAAAACATAGATTTACGGTCTTTTTATAAAAATCCAACTCCCCATGTACTGTAGGGCCAATGACCATTTTTTACCATCCTTTGTCTCTTTTCTTGTCTTTTGCTCGGCTTGCTTAACTCCATAAGACTTCTCAATTAGCTTTATTTACCTCATTTAGCTCTCGATACCTGCAAATCACAAAAACACACGCAATAACCTCTTTCTAACAAATAAACTCATTAAAATCTTATAATTAACACCATTTTAACCCATTCAAACACCCGAACATGACATGCCCGTACTTGCCTCTCGCTTGCCCTCTAGCAAGACTGCTTTTAAACCTAACAATTCAGGTCAAGGTTTCAAAACACAGACACACAAATATTAAACCCGATTAAGGTTCAAGGTCATACCGACTTCCCTGTTAGCAAAAACAACCAAGTAACAACCGTAGTACTCTAACCTATTGGATTGTCTAACTAAGACTACCCAACTCTAGGTTGCTCCCTTGCACATGTCACACCCCTCATAATTATTCTTTCCACTCGGTGTAATTTCTAAACTCGGCAAAAGACGTGCCAGATATTTTTGAAGACTCACGCAATGATACAAACTAGTGAGCATAGGCTTGTAAAGCAATCAATTCTCCACCCACTAACGCGAAACTTCACACGAATCATGAGGGCTTTCACAGGGTTGTAATGTTAGACTTAGGTTCGGGTGGGAAATATTTGAACGATAGTGAGTAAAGTGGTTGAAAACTTGAGCTAGCTATTTATGCAATACCAAAAACAAACTACAACACTTCTCAATACGACTAATTTCTAAACCAATGTTTTTTTGTCGCCTTTTTTTCTATTTTCTTTCTTCTATTTTTTTAATATTTAATTTTCAATTTTTTTCTATTTTTTACCTCACGCACAATGGATTCAAACTTAAACTTAGTTGTCTTCCAACTACAATAAAAACTTGAAGCAGGTCAAACTTAATTACCACTCAAACATAATTTACTAATTAAAGTTCCATCACAAGGGTAAACAAACGAAAAGGCTAACAAGAGGCTTAACGGTCATAATATTGGTTTTAAACAAAAGAAACTAGGAACATGCTCAAAATTGGTGACTAAAGGATAAATGTCGGGTAGGTGGATCCTATGGGGTTTTTCTATGGCTAATCCTATTGCCTCAATCATTTCAATGTGAATTCCCAGTCTCGATTCTCGAAATGCTCACGCTCTACAAGTTCTACCACTAACAAGCATCATCGCACACTCAACTAAGTAATTGAGATTTGCAACAAAGGAACAAGCTTCTCACAATAGAAACGGTGGATTCGGGTTACCGACATGAAATGTGCAAGTTTACTAGACCTAAGGTTTGTTTACCCTAGTTAGGCATTCCCTTTCCAACTTTTACAAGCATCCCGGGTTTTAAACATTAAAGGAATTAACCATGATTGAGAACCTCTTCTAACAGTTAGCATTTTTAGAGAAAAAATTTAATTTTTTTTCAATTTTGTCTAAATTTCCATTTCTCCAGAATGAGTCTACCTGGCTCCCCCATCCCCATACTTAAAGATACATTGTCTCTAATGTATGAGTTGATTCATTTTACAATCCCCATTTGTATTCCACTTTACCCATTAGGACCAAATACATAATATAACATGACTAAACAAACTACCATAGTCCTAAACAATAAAATCACTCCACCCCGATCACATAATTGTTTCACGCTCCCAAGTTCAAAACAAAAATATCAAATAAAATCAAAGAAAGTTAAACATGGACATGATGGCAGATGATCCTGATAATGCTTCAATATTATTATATGGAGACTGTGGGTAAACCTGCCAAGTACATCATCAAATATGCTCCTTAAATTCCATATGCTTCCCTACACTTGCATGTTTGCATCGGCTAATTAAAACTAAAAAACAAAAAAAGCTAAAATGATAATAAACTCACTTTTGTAGGAATCACGTTTGTATTTAGCATACGCAATAAGACTTTTAAACCTTTCGGTAGGCCCGAGTGTACGAGTGAAGTATTGAGAGGGTTTCTAGTGAACACACCCCAAAGTATAAAAAATCTAAGATCATAAAAAAACTAAAAATTACAAATATAACAGGTTGCTTACCAAGTAGTGCTAAGTTTTAGGTCTTTAGCCAGACCGTACCTGTCACCACTCATGGTGGTCAAAAGTGGTGCTTTCCTTTTGGGAGTTCTATAACTATTTGCTTTTGTTGATCTAGTGGGTTTCCAACATCATCCCAACATGGACCAAACGTCGTTGTTTTAACTCGAGCATTTTTAGGATCAGGTGGATCACTAACTTTTTTTCTTCCATTTTGTCTTCTCATGCTTTATTTCCATCTTCATCATTGACTCTTTACATTCTTTTGAATTTACAAACTCTTTCAAGCCCACCTGCTTAGTCCTATCATACTTTAAACCATTCTTAAAAGTTATGTGCTCGTTTACATGTGAGATGTAGAGAGGAACACACACATTAGTCACATCTGCCTTAAAAAATTTGTCATTAACAACATAAGTGAAAGACTTGAAAAACACATCAAAACGTAACTTATGGGTTTCACATATCATATCGATTATTCCATCCTGACAGTTGAGTTGAGCATCGACGGTTGCCAAAAATTGTCGACCTAAAATAACCTTTGGTTGCTTGTTTGTTCTCACTGGTGCATAATCAAGCATCATAAAGTTCATCGGGTAGTAGAAATGTCCCAACTAGATTATCACATCTTTTACCATCCCCCGAGGACGTTTGCAAGTCAAGTCAGCTAACATCATAGTGGTGTCAACCTCCTGTAGAGGGCCAGACTCATATTGATCATATAACGCACAGACAAGATACTAACACATGTCCCATAATCCAAGAGTGCTCGTTTTATCTCGAACTTCCCTACTTTGATTGGAATGACGGGTGCTCCCGAGTCACTATCTTCTACTGCATCGACTTCATTTTCCATTCATGTACTTGTTTTGAAAAAGAAGCAAAGTCTTCATTAAAAAATTCAGAACTGGGAAGGATAATAACCGAATTATTATGGACATTTCTCATGTTCTTTATGGTTGCCCCTTGATATTGTGGATTCATGGTCGTATCAATTGGTAGCTTGCCTAGATCTTTTTTAAGAGTTGCCACGTTTCTGCTAGTTGACAAACTTGCTTGGTCAAAGCCTCGTGACTTTAATCTCGAACCTCAGTTTCTTTATCTCCTTTAAAAAATCCAGGAGCTCTCTATTTGTTGGATCTAAGTTTGAACCTGATGTGCCATGGTCTTGATTGTTTTGATAGTTACTCTAACCACCCCTATTATAGTTCCCTAGATTTTACTGACCAATCTGACCTGTTGACATATTTTGATATTGTTGATGAGAATTACCTTAAAAATTTGGGTTCATCATTCTCTAAGCTACTATATTTGAGGTTTGGGTGATTTTTCAAACCTGGGTGATAGGCGGTGGAGTTCATGTTGTTATATAGTCCCCTATCACCCTGCACACAATTTTCCCCTTCTAAACCCATATCTAGATCTGGACTATCCCGGGCAACATGCCCTACTTCCCCACATCCTTGACATACATTAAAAGAACTAGTAGCTTTAATAGTTGCCTTACCACCCGACTGACCCAAATTGGAGAATTTTCACTCCAGTGCATAACTCTAGAAGTGGTATTGGAATCTGCTTCAACTATATTCCTTGACTTTCTACGGGATTGAG
The DNA here is from genome assembly GCA_024085815.1 of Flaveria linearis. Taxonomy (NCBI): domain Eukaryota; kingdom Viridiplantae; phylum Streptophyta; class Magnoliopsida; order Asterales; family Asteraceae; genus Flaveria; species Flaveria linearis. The sequence goes on from JABSNV010001321.1 coordinate 42,180, forward strand.
CTTGCCTTTTTGATTTATGCTTAACTTCTCTAATAACAACCAATCCTCCTCCTCAGTGTTGGTCATAAATGTGCCCGCACTGCTTGAGTTGATACCCCAGACATCTTCGGCGGACAATATATCATAAAAAGATGAAATCAACTCCCATTGAGGGATGTCATGATGGGGACATATTTGTAAAAATTACTGGAATCTTGTCCAAGCCACTTGAAACGGTTCATCTTGGTGTTCTTGGAAAGTACGGATGGTAGTTCTGGCTTCAATTGTTTTACGTGGTGTGTAGTATTCTTCCAGAAATACCTGTTGTAACTGCTCCCAAATGAAGATGCTAGCAGGGGGTAAAAGATGAAACCATTTCTTGGATTCTCCTTTCAGTGTGAATTAAAATAGTACTAGCATAACTTCTCGGGTGTAAACCTTACGACTCAATGGTCTCGTAGATAGCACTGAAGTCATTCGGGTGTGAAGATATGATTGATTCTGAATGGTGCTTTTCTTCGCCAATAACCTTGACCTTTGTTCTGGTTGTGGTTCTAATGTTGATTGAACTGTTGTCTTTAATGATTGACCTGCCTGTTTCTAAGTTGACCTAGCTACTCATCTTTAAACTTTTCATTATCTCTTCTCCTTCAAACCCATCTTCCTCTTTATGCCAGGTATGGATGATAACATGCTCATATGGGTTTTCTTCCTCAAACTGATTTGAAGCTTGTGGCCTAGGGTTCTGTATTTGTCTTTAAGGGTATGGGTTTTGCCTTTGCGGTGGTTGATTTTGAACAGGTGGAGGTAGGTTGTTTCATGGTTGTTGTTGAGTATTCGGGTAGGCTAAGGGGTCAGTAGGTGGTGGTTGAATTCGTGGTGGAATAGGTAATTGTTGTTATTGATTTGGTTGTAAACAATAATTGGAAAGGTAATCCTCTTTAGATTCAGGTTTTCAAGTAATGACTTGTCCTAGAAGTTCGCGAATGGTCACATGGACATAACAATCATTGGTTTAACTAGACCTAATAGGATTGAATGAGACTATTGTAAAAGAACTACTCGGATCATACCCAACTTGCGTTAACCAACACAATCCTAACCCTCGTGAGGTTTTCTGATGTAAAGAAATCTAAAACACTCACAAAAACCAAAACATAGGTTTCAATAAACATAAATATTTTAGAAGTTCTAATTAACAAATAATGTTCCTTGGATTAAAATGCCTAGTTCAATAATAACCCAATTGAAAACAAAAAACAAGTCAAGTGTATACAAACCCTACCACCCGGAGAAGATCACAGATGGTTTAGCCGGACATTGTAATGAAAATAAAAACGAAAATGAATGCAAACATTATTCCAGAAATTAAGGAATCAAACGAAACAACAAAAACATATCTTGAGCCTTGAAATATCCTCCCAAAGTCTTCGGGATCGCTTGGGGTCGTTCTTGGGACTAAGGGACGGTCTGAAATGAAGTGGTAGGTCAAAACCTAAATTTCCGATCCTTTTTTAAAAATTCAGCACGCCATGTACTGTAGGTCACCCCACCACCGTAGGTTACGGTGGTGGCCTACTGTTTTTTGAATCTGTGGCAACCATAAGTTCCGATGGTCACATAACCTACGGTGGCCAATGACCATTTTTGCCATCCTTTGTCTCTTTTCTTGTCTTTTGCTTGGCTTGCTAAACTCTATCCTAAGACTTCTCAATTAGCTTTATTTACCTCATTTAGCTCCCGATACATGCAAATCACAAACACACACGCAATAACCTTTTTATAACAAATAAACTCATTAAAATCTTACAATTGACACCATTAAAATCCATTCAAACACTCGAATATTAATAATCATGGAGCTAGTGGTGGTAATTGGTTGTGGTGGTGATGATAACTTGTGGTGCTTTTGGCAAATGGTGGTGTGACGATGGCGATGGTGGTGGGTGATCAATGAAGGAGGGAGGAAGTTTATGGGTGAGGTATATTAGTAATGGTGGGTACCACCTAATTAAATTCTAATTTAGTGGATTTATTTTTTAAAAAAGTGTATTTTTATCATTTTAGAAAATTTAATGGAAAAATATTACTGCCACCCATGACGGGGATCATTTATGTTACGTTTTTTAAACGTTTGGACCATCCTTGTAAATTTTCAAACCTAGGAAATAAAAGTGAAAACAGACATAACCACAATGACCTTTCGGGTAATTAACTCAAATAATAAAATATAACATCACGTCATTCATCGTTGAGAATGGAGTAGCCATGGATGGTCAATAAATCTTCTTGAAGTTGATGATGTGTAGAACTATCTCTAATATGAACATCACGCTGAATGAAGTCCATAAACTCGGTTGTATGATTGCGTGACAATTCGAGGGATATCGTCAAGTTGATTATAATCAAAGTTAAGAGTGTCTTCATCATCACACTATCTTCAATAATTATATTATGTAAAACAACACATGCTTTCATTATTCTTGCTAGTTCCTTCACTTTGAACATCGGTGAAGGTCCTCGAAAGATTGTAAATCATTGTTGAAGTACACCGAATGCTTGCTCAACAATTTTTCTTGCATATGCTTATGCTATAGCAAAATATTTATTCGTATTCCCTCTTGGTGATACAATCGTCTTCACAGAAGTTCATTACTTAGGCTAAATACCATATGCAAGGTAATAAACCATAGTATAATCATGATTGCTGACTATGGACTTGACTAGAGGAGCATGCCCTTACGGAAGTGAGGTGAAAATAAAAGACCTCTCATTTAGCTTGAGTTGAAGTGGATATAAACAAATTTGTTGTTTACTTATTTAGCCCATTTTGATCCGTGTCGAGAAAACAATGAATATTACTTCCATCAATCAAATATAAAGATATGGCTATTTAGAGATATAAAAATTTCATACACGGATATTTAATAAAACAAGAGCCTTGTTTTCTCATACTCATGCCCAAAACAACAACCTTGGTTTCTCATACTCGTGTTTTCTAACACACACCTATCTCAATATCTAACCATGCTCAATAAAAGATCCTTCCTTAACCCAGATAAACTGGTTCAGTTCCATGGCTCTCAAACTTATGCCTTGAAACAACAACCTTGTTTTCTACACACACCTAAATCAACATCCAACTAATCAATAAAATTAGTGGTCGTGTTATGCATATTTTAACCCATTCAAATGATAATATGTTGATCTCCATACGTCTTTGAAGTTCTCATCTTTTTTTTAAAAGTTTGTTCACTTATTTCTTGTGAGTTATAAACCCAAATGATTCTAAATTGTTTCAGTAATTCAAATGTACATAGAGTAAAATTGGTTGTTCATATAAAGATAGAGTGAAAATAATTAAACACAATTGTTCCTAAATCTTGAATATCAAAAAGATCGAATCCTTAAAACTCAAACAAGATATGGTTCCATAAACCCATAAAACCTAGAAACTAATTATGTAGCAACTTAATCCTTCATATGCGATGCGTTTTAATTCAAATCATCTTGATAAGATGTTAATTTGGAACAAATAATGTAGAATCAATAGCTATAACCTAATCCAAAATCTTGCCCTAAAATTCTTCAAACTTTCATGTTTCAACTAATTCACGAACTACATCTCCAAAATACGAAAATCAGGATAATTATAACAATTCAATCAATCAAGAAGCAACACTATAGTTGTGCGAATTGCAAATAGAAGAAAACTCAATCCCAAATCGCAAAGTAAAATCAAGATGTAAACAAAATCATTAGAGAACAAACCTTCCGGAAACACTCATCCGGACCTTCATCGGAGTATCATGTAGGTCAAAGGAAAAAACTGAACAACCAATCACCGCTGAAGAACGGGAGATCAAATTGGGACGAGATTTTGAACTAAAAGGAAAGAAGAAGACGAAGGAGAAGACCGGGAAAGAAAGGGTGGTTTGATTAAGGGTATATACCGGGGATTGATACATATACCTAGTCACTATACAAATCTTAAATATAATTCATATAAGATAAAGAGTAATTTAAAGAATGAGATGGAGAAGTATTTAGTTGGTTTTTTGATTTTTACATTAAAAAATAAAAAAGGGAAATTGTACAAAACTAGTATTAAGCCCCCGCGTTGCGGTGGGAGGCGTAAACCGTGTCTAGTAACACCAATGTCACACCATCATTAGTGACCATTAACACCGAAAAAATTCGTATTAAGAAAGTAAATGTAAAAAAGTTCGTATGGAAAAAGAAATAAAAACGAAAGAATAAAACCTACGTTCAACCACACACGTAAAATGTAAAACATTAAAAATAATAACTAAGTCGATCCAGGACCCGCAAGTTGCGATAAAGATGTTAACCGGAAAAAATAAGCGTAACAATATTAAACCATACATGAACGTTACGACATGTTAACTCTCAAAACTCACACCGTAGTTTGAAAAATTTTGTATATATAAAAAGTATAGGGCACTAAAATTGAAAGTGTTTTAGGGTTAAAATAGTAAAAAGTTGTATCACGCACAACTACATTTTAAATGAACTTCATATCCGAACGGCGTATCTGGTGCTGCAAAGAGCTCCCGCGCTTTCGCAGGGTCCAGGGAGGGTCCGTCCCATTTAAGGGAAGATGTACGCGGTCTTTCCCCCATTTTTTGTGGGGAGGCCGTTTCCACGGATCGAACCTGAGATCTTCGGTCCCTTACGAACAGCTTTTACCGCTGCGCCAAGGCCCGCCCTTAGGAACTTCATATCCGAACGCAAATAAAAAATAAGCACGTCTTCATAATAAATTAAAAGTTTCATAAACATTTAACTTTAACAGTTATAAATGAAAAACATAGGAAAAAATGTGGGAAGGTAGAAAGCAAAAAGTATAGGGCATAAGAGTGCAAAAGAGTAAGTTTTTAAAGTTAAAATTGAAACTTTAGATTAATACACTTGAATAATAAGGCTCAAGGTTGGAGAGATTTACATGTTTACCATTCAAAAGACATGCATTGAGATGCGTGTACCTAATGCATAAGATGCTTTCATTTTGATTTTTAAAGTAATAGAAATTGGCATTGAATGCCCTATTTAAAATATATTCTAATAGATACTAATAATCTATCTACTTAATATAATAAAAAATAACCAAAGGGAATTAGTGATATTATCACATTTTTCTCTCACTAAAATTTTTTCTCGCTTTTCTTTTTAATTAAATAATTAAACTAATTAATATTATTTAACTTTTTTAGATTAAAATTAGCTTCTTAATAAATTAAAAATATATATTTTATTAGTTATACTTTTACAATTTTTATATAAAATAAGAAAATTTTTTAAAACGTCAAATCTCTATAAAAGTATAATATATTTTAAAATTGGTGTTTTTAAAAAGTAACTTTTTTATGAATAAAAAATATTTAAAATTCATAGTTATAATAAAAAACTTTTTAAAAGTGATATTTTTATAGAAACCGGATTGTTTGAAACAAAGCGTTTTATTTTTCATTTTCTTTTTGGAGGAAAACAATAAAAGTTTATAAAACAAAAGTTTAAAAAGTTGATTTCATTGTTTAATTACTTATAGTTATAATACATAATTTCAATCATATCTTATTTTATAATATTATTTTATAATTAGTAAGTTTTTATTATACTCCCCACATTAGAGGGGAAGAAAAATGAAAAGAGAAAGAGCAGATGGATTTCATTCGCAAAAGAGGAGGGGAAAATTTGTTTAGTAAACACAATCACTCTTCTTAAAATCTCTTATCTTTCGATAGGATATTTGTATTGTTCAACACGGGTTTACTATAACTAGTTAAACATAATAAGCTAATTACCACTTTCTTCATTATTGTTTTTCCCTATAGATTTTTGTTTTTCGAATGAATGAAAGACCAGCTGATATGAGATAAGTTCCTTTGTGCCTGTGGGTTAATCTTGATGGTAGATGGGTCAAGCGTCACAGGTCTAGTATTTAAGTCATGTATTTTGTTTCTATAATTTGCAACAAGTTTTTATTAAAAATTTGTCTTAGTAATACAAGTTTTTATCAGACATTTGTTTTAATAATGTAGTAGTGATTGTTAAGTAGTAGATCTATTTTGTAGGAGCACTAATCCGTGTTTAAATTTCTTGGTTTTATCTATTTATATAAGTTTATAAAGTATGAATGAAAATAAGAAATTCTAAACTAGTAAAAGATTTTGTTCGTGTGTGCATTTTTAGTGTGTGTTTGGGGCCCGAATCTACAATGCCCACCATCTTCTTTGCAGATGAGATATATATACCATTTATGTTAGACAAATATTTTTATCTTCTTCTTCTATATTAGTAATGTAGTCGCCGAGCTCATGCATTAGTTCTTGTCATTGTTCATAAACAAAATGATATGGATACATCGAGCTCAGCCAATGTTTATATTAATTATCATTTGGTATAAACTTACCATACACGTAAGCAATTTGGTGGTTACCACGTGAAAAAGGCTATCATGCTCTTGTATGTATTTTTGCATATCTAACACTATGTTGAAATTATCATACTAGTTATCGATAAACCAATGTAAGTACTCCCTGTGCTTTAAATCAGAGCTAGAAGAAGAAAGAAAAGGAGAAGGTTGTGACTCAACCTGCATTGATCTTATGACTAAAGTGAAGGAAGAGATAGACAAATCAAGGAATAAGAGATTGTTGTATCATGCTGTTGAGTGTGGAATGCTACAACAAGTGGTGAACATCTTAAAGAATGAAAAAATTGGAATGACTGACTGCATCAGCATCAACGGCAACACTGCGCTCCACATAGCAGCGACCTACAGCTCGGATTCGTTTCTAAAGAGCATGTTGAATCTGTTACCAAGTGATATTCTGTTGAAGGATGTTCGAAACAAAGATGGAAGCACACCGCTTCACCTAGCTGCTTTGCTTGGGAATACAAATGCTGCTAAGATCTTGCTGGACAGAAGCCAAGACCTACTGTATGCAAAGGATAATGAAGGTTGCACGCCGCTTGACATAGTCCTTTCACGACCATGGAAGAAGGAAATGTATCTATTGTTGATGAACTCTCAAACGCCAGACATAGAGCAGGCTAATACTACATATGCTGGTCACGAGCCTTTGGTTAATGCTATTGCTTATAGACATTTTGGTATGTACTTACAGCTAGCTTGCTGAGCAGTGCATGTACTTAGTTTACCCGCGCGCACACACACACTGATTGATCGATATATTCCCTTTCATTTTCAGATTTAGCACTAACTCTCATACAAAGATGCAATTCGTTGAAGAGTCGCGCTGTGTTGATGGCTATAGCTCAAAACTGTCCAGCTGATTTCACACCCAATGAACTGATCACCTATGAATGTAAGTTTGTTAAAATTTCCATTCACGTTTACTAATATCATGATGATATCTTAAATAATTAATGAATTGTTCCATTAGTGTTTCAGAGACCAGTTTTAGAGTTTGTAAATAGAGGTACCTCAAATATGAAGAGCTGTATGAAGTTAGCAAACTTGGTCCTTAAATTGGGTATATATACATATATGTCTTGTTGCATTTAGTTTATGCATGCATGCGTCGTTTTCTTATTCATATTCATACAAGCTTAGGTAGGTTATTGATTGATCATTGCATTGTATGTATGTATGTATGTATAACATGCATGCATGCATGTTTAATTCTTTTTATTTTATGTTTTGTAGTTTTGGCATACCCTTACAAAATGCTTATCCAAATTGGCATGAAGCTACAAGGTAATGTATATATATACATATTAATTAACCATTTAATTAAGCTAGAGTGAAGAAGAGTAATCTATATATAAAATGCTTATTTAATTTGTTTGAATTGTACGTCTGTCGGAAATTTGTAGTATTGGAGGATTGAGAGAAAGAATGAAAGAACGAAGCTATGCTCAAGATTTACTACACGCTATTTGTTATCTGATAAGAATTTCAAAGGCAGAGGGAGGGGATTTTATAGGGAGGCAATGCTTGAGGCTATAAGGCGTGATGCAAGCGATGCTGTAGAAATAATAGTGCATTGGTTCCCAAAGGCGGCTTTGATGGTAGACGAAGATGGTCACAACATTGCTCAGGCTGCTTGGAAGAACCGTGCATCGAAGGTTTATGCTCTGATCCTTGATTCAAACCTGGCTAAGAAAACAAGCGTCTCTCATAATGCCAGGAAACAACGTCAAGACGAATGCGGAAATAATTTCCTTCATTTTGCTGCAAGATTAGCGCCCGCCAAGAAAACTGATCTTACCTCATGGCCCCCTTCCGAATGCAACGTGAATTACAATGGTTTAAGCTAGCACAAGACATGCTTCCTCAAGGGCGCGCGGAGAAAAAACTCTTTTGGAGAAACACCTGAAATGGTATTTAAAAAGGAGCACAAGGATTTGGAGATTGAGAGTCGAGATTGGATAAAGAGTGCTTCAAACGCGGTGGCAATTACAACTACATTAATCATCACAGTCATGTTCACAGCAGCGATTCAAGCACCTGGAGGAAACGGTGACAAGGGACTCCCAAATATGATCGGGCAGCCTGCATTCATTGCATTTGAAACATCGATTACTATATCAGCGATGGCGTCTTGTCTGTCTTTGTTATTGTTCTTGGGAATCCTGACTTCTCCTCTGCCACCAGACCACTTCCTGCTCCGTCTACCTCTGGCCTTGGTCACGGGCCTCGTGAGCTTGTTCGTGTCCGTTGCATTCGGTATGCTGGCCTTCCTGGCTGCCCTCATCCTTATTTTGGGACCAAAGACAGCAACCACCACCACAACCACATGTGGGTTCTCTATTCTTAATTCCACTCATGACCCTACCCATTTCTTTGTTCTACTATTTATATGCTACCTTCGTCTCCCGCGTACTCTTCGACTTCATGCATTCCACAGGTAATTTACTCATAATTCATGCTTTTCGCCGTCTCAAACTCGTCGGTCGGATCCACATTTAACTACTAGCTCGCTAATTCCATCCGACCATCTTCCTATCATCAATCTATGTTAAATATACTCATTTCTACCAGCTAATGTATACTACTTATAATCATATATATATATATATGTATGTATATATATGATCAACCTACCTACCAATTATACATAAATATATGCGTCTACGTATGTTCTGTTTATACAACTTAAATTAAATGAATAATAATTTCTTTCTACCACCTTATATGTCTCTTAGTTCTTGCATGCACAATTATTTATTTATAGGACAGAGAGTTCGAGAGGAAACAATGTAACGTTTAACTCATTTTAAATACTAAACCCGAACCCTTTGGGTCAACGATGTTAATCAAATTTATTATTTAAACCATTTTCTTCATTTTAGTGTTTTAATTATAATAATCATGTTATTTATCAAATTTATAATTTTTAAAATAAATTTATAACACTTTATTGTTAATTATGATTTTTTAATTGTTAAATTGAAATAAATAATTAAATTATAAATTTTAAAAGATTTATAAAATTATAACTGGTTTTATAAAATAAAATGATTTATTATTAAATTAGGGTTTTAAAATGTAATTTATAAAACTTAAATCAAAAAACTTTCTACATAAAATAATAAATTTCAAAAGTGTAGGGACCAAAAAGTAAAATCTATTTTACAGCAACCAAACTTGTCATACCCCCGCTTTAACATGAACACGCGAATGTAATAAAACTGAATATAAAAAACACATTGCTTTTATAAGAAACTAAATGTACATTAAGTCCAAATATTAAAGCGATACAAGGTATTTAAATAAGTGCATATTTGCGGATTCTTAATATATAGTTCTAGCACAAAGCCAATACATAGAATTCTCCAAGCCTACTCTCATTTTTTAATGCGTTATGATATCATCTAATTATTACTTGAAAAAGATGCTAAAAAGGGTCAACTAAAAATAGTTGATGAGTTTACAAGTTTGTAACTCGATAAAACATAAAAAAATCTACTATACTTTTACAACAAGTAAATAAATACAATTCACATAGGTCCACAACTAAAACTATTGACTGCTTGTACCACCCTTACTAATATCTTATCAAAGAACATTAGTTATTGGTGGAAATAATTATTCATTTAATAATGTAGTTATGGTAGGGGTGACCTAACCATGAATTGGAGTTTGTTAGACTCCGATGATACTATCTATATAAATCCATCGTCTGAAATCCATTAGTTAACTGATTGTGTAAGTAATTGTCCTTGGTGTAATAGTCCTTGCCATGTGTAATATACATTATGTAACAAGCACAAAGTATAAAGTAAATAAGTATCTTCTATTCTTGTAAAAGCAAGTATTTCAAGCATGTAATTTCCTTCAATTATGCAAAATGAAAACAGGACTATGAATACTCACCTTGAGTATTAACTGAAATGAGACGACGGGTTACAACGTAATAGTAAGTGTGCTACTCGATCTACAAGTAAACACTACTTGAGTTCTAAGGAATTAAATGTATGCATAGAATAATGGTTACGATATTTGTTTATTAAAGACTTCTTTAGAACTTTTGTCGATTTAATACTTATCTGTTAAAAGTGTTCATATTTGTAGTTGACTTGACGTCATACTTATGAAATATTTTATGTATTAAATGTATAGACTTTGCCATCAGAGACCTTGTTTCAAGAATACTATTACTCGTACAAAAATATAATATTTTTATTTCATATAGTAAAAGTAACTAGTTAATAAAAATGCAAAGAACATAAATATATGTCTAGACACATCAAAAATATATAAAATTCACTAAATAAAACAATAAATGGAAATGCGCACTACTAGAAAATTAAGCAATTGCTACCATAATTTGCAACCGAAAATAACGGTAGCTAAATTCGTAAATGTTTTGCGACCGAATTCAAAATGACAACAAAATTAGCGCCCCGAACAAGATTCGGTAACAAAACGGTCGTAAATTTACAGACCAAACAAGATCTAGTGGCTAAACGGTCGCAACATTTTGTGACTGTCCAATTGCGATCGCAACATCCGTGACCGGCCAATTGCGGTCGTAATATCAGTAACCGGCCAATTGCGGTCGCCACATCAGTGACCGTTCCAATGCGGTCGCAAAACAATCACAAATAATGAATAAACAATAAACTAAAAGTATATTTGAAACTTATTATTTAAACTAGTATTGATGCCTCCGTGTTGAAGCGGGATGCATAAAACCGAACGAAAAGTAGACTTTAAAACGTTGAATCACGCACTCAAAAAAATACGACATATAACACAATAAGTAAATCATTATAGGACCAGCACGTTGTGATCAAAACGTTGATTATAGTAAAAAAGAATAACTAAATAAATAAATAAATAAATAAATAAAATAAAAAATAACTATTCTAATAAGTGTAAAAGAAGACACAATGACGAAAAAATACACAATGATGAGTAATTACGAGTAATAAGAAACCATGACGACCAATAGGTACACAATGACGAGAATAAAATACACAATGAGTTAAGACCCAATAACGAGCATAACTTTGCAAAACCAGAGATCAATCAAAACCCGTCTCATAACGATCATGAACTTTCCTACCATCTATTATCAGTCTTAGTATGGTCGCAAAGGTTTATAAAATTAAATTTTCAAAACAATATTATCCTCTCCACCATCTCCTCTTCACCATCACTATCGATCGAACCATCTCCTCTTCACCATATATCACTACTGTTATGTGGTACTCAATTGTGTGCTTTTGGAATTGTTATATGGTTGTTGAGAAAAATATTGTGTTTCGCAGCTAGAGGTGACGCCTTGACTTGCATTTTACTATATCTTTAGCTATAACTTTTACCTTTTGTTTGTATTTCTTGTAATTGTAGGGAAAAATCAATCATGTTGTTGAAGAATACTCGGACCTCAATTCCTTAAAATCTGAGGATTTAGGTACAACTTATACTTCTTTATGTTGAAAGTATAATTATCTTAATCCATACATGTGTGTCTAAGTATAAGTTAAACTAGTGGGTCATTTATGTAATTATTAGAAAGTTAACTTAGTGTCTAAGTATGTAAAGGCTATGTACATATAAGGGTTTAGAGTGTCAAACCTAAAGTTGTAAACTACCATAAGGTATATATATGTGTGTCCAGAGTCTGTAAACATTGTATCAACATTCATAATCATACGTATATTGTTCATATTCTCTCAAGTATCATATCATATCTTCATATTCAAGATCATCATCAAGAGCCTAACGATCCTAAAGGGTCAACAATTGATATCAGAGCCTAAGGCTCGAACCTAATCGGTGACTTGTTCTTGAAACTGCAATCAGAAAACCAAAATCGTTTCAGAAGACCCAAAACGATTCAGAGAACAACAAATCGATTAGGGTAATCGATTCCGTGTTGTTAAATCGATTCAGGAGTAAATCGATTCATACAAATCGTTTCAGAAGGGTTAAAACGATTCCGATAACAACAAATCGATACGATAATCGATTCAGCATTGTTAAAATTGATTCAGTGATAAATCAATTCAGACTGATTGTAGAATACAAGAACAAATCAAATCGAAGAAGCAACAAATCGATCAGATAATCGATTCCGCGTTGTAATATTGATTCAGTGTTGTAAAATCGATTCAATTAAATCGATTCAGAACAAAACCCAAGTCGATTCAGAGGGACAAATCGACTCAGAACCAAAGTTGAAGAACAAAATCGATTCCGTTTAAATCGATTCAGAACAGGGAAAAATCGATTCAGTTACATCGATTCGAAACCAAAAAACAAACTGATTCCATTTCAGATCGATTCAAACTAGAGAAGAAGAAGGCTTTGAAAAATCGAGAACAATCAAAGTCAGACAAGAACAAATCGACTCAGATTCAGTCGATTCAAAACAAGAAAGTTTTCAAATCGATTTTGAACCATATGGTAGAGAACAAAAAGTTAAAGAAAACATACCGGTGCGGTTGCGAGAGAAGACAAAACCGTTTCCGCCTATTGTGAACCAGAGAAAGGCATCGTTTATGAAAAGTTGGTGTCGTCATCGTTCTTGGAAAACCAGAGAAAGCCAGAAGACCGCTTGCATAGCCACCATCAACCGTGAATCAGAAGAAGAAGGAGAAAGGGATCCGGTGCTTGCCTCGCTTGTTTGCGAACCAGAATCAGAGAAGTAAGGGGTTCGGTGTTCGCAAGTCTGAGGTAAAGAAGAAAAGGGGATTTTGCCCTAATTTGTGGTTTTTGATCGTAAGTTTCACATAGAAAGGGAAAAAGGGGACTATGCCCTAATTTGAGTTTTGGTCATAAGTTTAAAAAGAAAAGAAAAGACTTTAAGAAAGTAAAAAATAAAGGCATTTGAATTGCCAAGTTATCGTGAACAAACAAAAAAGGGAAGGGATTCTTTTGGAAATTTGTCCTCTTTGATTATTTATTCAAAGTCAAAGCCAAAAAGAAAAAGTGTAGACTTCAAAGGAGTAAAAAAAATTATGAGCAAGAAAGTTAGAATTTGAAAATAGTTTGTTAGTAGAAAACCAAAGTCAAGATGACAGAAGAATTATCGACGGGTTCCAACAAATATGTAATGGTAATACATAAAGATGTGAATTCATTTTCTCAATTCCAATGCCCCGTTTTGAAATCGACAAACTACACGATATGGTCAATTCACATGAAAACCATACTCAAGGCAAATAGATTATGGGAAATGATAGAACCTAGTGATAATACGCAACCCGATGAAAAGAAGAATATGACGTCAATTGCATATTTATTTCAAGCATTACCGAAGATATGACATTACAAGTTGCAAAATATGAAAGTGCAAAAGAAATTTGGGATGCACTTAAGACAAGACATGTAGGTGTGGATCGAGTACAAAAAACACGTCTTCAAACACTCAAAACTGAATTTGAGTTACTAAGGATGAAAGAAGAAGACACTATCGATTCATTGACCTCAAAGCTTAATAGTATCGTCACTAAAGTAAGTGGTTTGGGATCAACGTTTGATCAACCAACTTTAGTACGAAACTCCTAAGCTCTATACCTAAACGGTTTTTCCAAATCGTAGCAACTATTGAATAGTTCGTTGATTTAGAAGCAACAACACTAGATGAAATAATTGGAAGACTAAAAGCATTTGAAGAAAGAACAAATCTATTGAATGAAGGTCAAGTGGACAATCAAGAAAAACTTTTGTTCACCTGTCAAGAAAACAAGTCAAGTTGTGAAAGAGGTAGTTATCATTCATCACGTGGTCGAGGGCGTGGTAGATTTAAACAAGAAGAAAGAGGAGAAACTATGTCACATGAAAACTCTAAAAGAAATGATGATAACTATGAAGGAAGGAAAAGATATCCAAGGAACCAAAACAAATCCGCATTTGATAAAAGTAAGATAAGATGTTATAATTACAGTGATCAAGGACACTATGCAGCAGAATGTCCTAAACCAAAACACAAAGAAGAAGAATCACATCTGATAATGGAAGATGAAGATCCGATTCTCTTATTAGCACAAGTTGAAGAAGATTATAATAAAAAGAAATGTGAAGATAAAGGAAAGCTTGTTCGTGTTAAAGAGAAAGTTCAAGAGATCAAAGAAGAAGATGTTGAAGACATGGATTAAGAAATTAGGGGGGAATGTTGAAAGTATAATTATCTTAATCCATACATGTGTGTCTAAGTATAAGTTAAACTAGTGGGTCATTTATGTAATTATTAGAAAGTTAACTTAGTGTCTAAGTATGTAAAGGCTATGTACATATAAGGGTTTAGAGTGTCAAACCTAAAGTTGTAAACTACCATAAGGTATATATATGTGTGTCCAGAGTCTGTAAACATTGTATCAACATTCATAATCATACGTATATTGTTCATATTCTCAAGTATCATATCATATCTTCATATTCAAGATCATCATTAAGATCCTAACGATCCTAAAGGGCCAACACTTTACATGAGATTAACACTCAGCATTGACGCGGGTTGATACAAGCAGCAATTTACCATGCTGATACATTCACTATAAACGGCTAAATAGGATAAGCTAGTTTTAATTTAATTATCTTCTTTTTAGTATGAGCTAAAGAATGATTTTTTGGTAGCCAAGAATCCTAGAAATAGGATGTATAGTTTGGTTCCTTTTCTGTTCTGAAAACAAACATCCTTTTCCCTTCTGAAAACATTGTCATTTAGCCATTATTAACATAAGTAGAAGAAGTCATGTTTGATAAGAAAACATGAGCATAACTTCAAATGTACCAATCTCCCATCAGCTGCAAACTATACCAACTCTCACTGTTAGTCGATGATGATTGTCATCTTGTTCAGGTCTACTTTTGATAAAACAAAGGTATTTAATACCGTGATATAATATTTTTGATTTTTCTTTCCTTTATTCATCAAGATGTTTTCAAATAAAATTGCCATTTTGAGTATTATATATGTTGCTGACTTGCTCCCGATAAAGATTTCTTCTCATATCCTATAACATGTTCGATCTCATCATTTTTATAAATGGTCGAGCATCAAATCAAATCTTGTTGGGTTGAATATGTTGGTAGATCATATTTTGTTAACTGATTTAATTTTATTTTTCATTTAGTAGCAATTTAAAGAAGTCATACGAAGGTGCGAGTTTGCTTTACGACCATTCACAAAATGTGTTGCTGGTATGAAGAAAAGACCAGATGTGTAATTAAATGTTTCATTCATTTGGTTTAACAATTGTTATTCTCTTTTGCCTTTTATATGTTATTAAACGACTTTTTTTTGTATATGCAAACATAATTATATGATATTAGAATTTTACAAAATGTATTATTGTCCAAATTATGGTTGCAAATAATTTGTTTAGAGAAATTGACGACTATATCTGCGATCAAATATGGTCGCAAACAATTTTTTTAATTTTTTAAAGAAATTTGAGACCGAATTGTGATTGCAAAAATGGTCACAAAAGGGTGGTCGCAAATCAGTTGCAAAACCCAGCGGTCGCAAAATTACTTGTGACACCCTACACATATCCCCCATCAGCCGTGGACAGGAGAGATTACTGGTTCATAATGAATGTATGGTCTCTAATATCAACAACGCGTTTTGGACGTATTGGCTGTGGATGAGAGGAGAACTCCACAGTTAAGCGTGCTCAGGTGGGAGCAATCCAGGGATGGGTGACCTCCCTGGGAAGTTTTCACCCGGGCAACCAAAAGCAAATCCGTGAGATCCTCGTTGGCGAAGCGGACAATATTGTTGGTGTGAGAGCCCGGGTGTTACAGAATGGTATCAGAGCCACTCCTGTGCCGTTTGGGGTATGGGACATACCTCAACAAGGATGGTCACTTCTCGGGCTCATCGAGGACGATGAGTCCAAACAGGGGGTGCTTGTGACACCCTACACATATCACATCAGCCGTGGACAGTAGAGATTCCTGGTTCATAAGAAATGTCTGGTCTCTAATATCAACAACGCGTTTTGGGCGTATTGGCTGTGGATGAGAGGAGAACTCCACAGTTAAGCGTGCTCAGGTGGGAGCAATCCAGGGATGGGTGACCTCCCTGGAAAGTTTTCACCCGGGCAACCAAAACAAAATCCGTGAGCTACTCGTGGGCGAAACGGACAATATTGTTGGTGTGAGAGGTCGGGTGTTACAGAATAAAAAAAGCATGAGGGTGCCCGGGTTCAAACCCGGGACCTCAAGGTTTACAAGTGGACGCGTAACCAGTAGACCAGGTCGCAAAATGGTCGCAAATATAGCAGTAGCAAAGTAGTCGCAAGATTTGCTATGGTAGTAGTGAACGCAACCTTCGATCGCAAACATTTCAACGGTCACAAAATGGTCGCAATAGGGCAACTAAGACGTGTGTTTTTCTCATTTCATTTTCAGTCGCAAAACGGTCGCAACAGGGCAATTGCGACTGTTTTGCGACCGAAAAAGCCGTCTCAAATGTCCGGTTTTCTAGTAGTTTTTGACTTAATAGATTGATGACCCGCTTAGTATTCCCAAATGCAACAAAAAACAAATTTTGTATCCTCACAATAGTATTTTATTCAACGGTTCTTTATCTTTTGAATCCGACTTGTAATCTTCGTATACTAATTTATTGTATCTATACGTCTCTTATTATTATTTTAAACAACAGCTTTGCATGACTGTGGAAAGGAGGAAGAAGGTACCGTGTTTAGGTGTCGATTCCCGCTATATGAAAATCATATGCTTATATGGTGTCTATGGTGTTTGGTTTTATTATTTCTCCAATTTATTTGTTTATATTTTTAGATGAAGTGATGGCGGCACCAGTTAGAGCAGTAGAGAACATCATCTTAGAGGGTAGGAGGAGTAGAGGAAGACCTAGATTGACTTGGGATGAGGTAATTAGGCGAGATATGATACACCTGCACCTCTCTTAGCACATGATCGAGGATAGGACTGAGTGGAGGCGTAGAATTAAAATTAAGGACTTCTAGTGTGACCTATAGGCAGGAAGGGTATTTGAAGTCTGGTTTCGGGGCCTGATGTCTAGGTAGCCCATATCTGCCCTCTAACGGTGATTCTACATGCACCTAGGATTTATGTATGCATTGTGCTGTATGATTTATTGTGTACTGTAGGATATGTTTTGTATGATTTATTGTATGATGTCCTGCTGCCGATATGGCTTTTTGTATACTGTATGCTATGTTTTGTATGTTTTATTGTATGTTATCTTGCTAAACAGTATGACTTTTGCTATCGAGTCGGGGGTCTCATTGGAAGCGGTCTCTCTACCTAACAAGATAGAGGAAAGACTCGCCTACACCTACCCTCCCCAGACCCTGCTCTTGAGTGGGATATACTGGGTTTGTTTGTTTTGTTTTTTTTAGATGAAGTGATGTTAATCAATATATATTGTGTACATTACATCTGCCCCATTTGCCCAACTACCCCTCCTTATTAGGAAAATCGGCTTACCCGACCACAAACGGTAACAACAAATGCAGAATTAACCTTCATTTGGTCAAAACATCCCCTACCCGTTTGAACCTGTGATGGTGCAAAAACAGCAAGTAGGGTATACCAATCCAAAACAACAAGGAGATAGTAATTTTAGCGTGAAAAACCTCTCAAGACGAGAGTAAAAACCACAGGACAACTAGAGCCACTTCAAATCCACTATCACCAAAATACAGAGCAATACAAGGTCCTCTCAAGATACACTAGAGGTATACAACAATCATCATACACTTGGAAGCAAGTAATATCAAGTATATGCAACCAATGACAAAGAAGAAGAAGAGATATCACAAAATCTGCGGATGCGAGCATAGGCTGTGAAACCCGACTTCCAAACCTGATTTATAGAAACTAACCGTTGGATATTGACGCCCAAGTGTTGTGAAGCTGTTGTACAAATTTCATGATGATCCAACCGTTCAATCTCCAGGAAATGACAGATCTTCGAGACTGTGCAGAAAGTAATGGGAATTCTCTCTTCTTCTCAAAACTCTTTCAAACTCTTGTCCTCTCCTTTGTGTGTTATGTTAATTATTCTAATAACCATCTCCTGCATTTTTTTCTTTCATTAACCTTAGTGGGCTAATAATAATGGGCCATACAAATGGGTATTTGTTGGGTTTTTTTCATTGGCCCAAAAACATACCCAACAAATCTCCCCCTTTTTGACATATGAAGAAAAGCTAGCCATTTCAGCGATGGAGCAACAAATCTTCGACTTCTCTCTTGCTAAAGCTTTAGTCAACATATCAAAACCATTATCATTAATGTGAACCTTTTCAAGTTCAAGCTTTTTGTCTTCAATAGCACCTCTAATCCAATAATACTTCATATCAAAATGTTTTGTTCTCTTGTGATACTTAGAGTCTTTAATTAGCAAGGTGAATTGCACTTTGATTATCACAAAAAACCACGTATCGCTGTTGCATAAAGCCAATCTCTTGCATAAATCCTTTCAACCATAATAGTTCTTTGCACGCTTCTGTTGTTGCAATGTACTCAGACTTAGTGGTAGACAAAGCAACACATTTTTACAGTCTTGATTGCCATGACATAGCTCCCCTGCAAAAGTCATCAAATATCCAGAAGTGAACTTCATGTTGTCTTTGTTACCCGCCATATCAGAATTTGTATAACCTATAAGAACTGGCTTTCCATTTATTAAAATTTATACCCAATTTGGAGGTACCACGTAGATATCTAAGAATCCACTTAACTACTTCCTAATGCTTCTTACTAGGATTTGACAGAAACCGACTAACAACACCTACAGCATGAGCAATATCAGGTCTTGTACAGACCATGGCATACATCAAATTTCCAACTTCTGAGGCATACAGGACACCATCCATTTCATCAATCTTCTCCTTAGAAGAAGGACAATCTTCATCAGTTAGCTTAAAGTTGGGAGTTAGAGGTGTACTCACCACTTTAGCTTTATCCATGTTGAATCTACCAAGCACCTTCTCAATGTATTGCTCTTGTGACATGTGTAACTTCTTTAAAGCTCTATCTCTAGTAATCTGAATGCCAAGAATTTGTTTTGTTGGCCCCAAGTCTTTCATAGCAAAAGACTTGCTCAATTCTTTATTTAGCTACATAATTCTCCTTACATTCCTGCTAACAATCAACATGTCATCAACATAAAGTAATAAGATGATAAAATCATCATCACCAAAACTCTGATAGAAAACACAGTGATCTGAAGCAGTTTTTTGATAGCCTTGCTTCCCTATGATTGATTTAAACTTCTTGTACCACTGCCTTGATGCTTGCTTCAACCCATAAAGACTTTATGTAGTTTACAAACATAGTCTTCTTTACCCTTAACTAGAAAACCTTCAGGTTGCTCCATGTAGATTTCTTAATCTAAGTCACCATGAAGGAATGTTGTCTTGACATCCATCTGCTCAACCTCAAGATCAAGACAAGCAGCCAAACCAAGAATCACCTGAATGGAACTCAGCTTAACCATCCTAATTTTATTAGCATCCATCTTTCAAACAAGTTTCTAAACCCCAAAATCAAGAGCTAATGGCTTTGATACCACTCTATTGGGAAAATCGGCTTACCCGACCACAAACGGTAACAACAAATGCGGCATTAACCTTCGTGTGGTCAAAACCTTCCCGACCCGTTTGAACCTGTGATGGTGCAAAAAAACAAGTAGGGTATACCAATCCAAAACAACAAGGAGACAACAATTTTAGCGTGGAAAACCTCTCAAGACGAGAGTAAAAACCAAAGGACTACTAGAGCCACTTCAAATCCACTATCACCAAAATACAAAGTAATACAAGGTCCTCTCTAGATACACTAGAGACATACAACAATCATCATACACTTGGTTGCAAGTAACATCAAGTATATGCAATCAATGACAAAGAAGAAGAAGAGATATCACCTGAAGAAGAGATATCACCAAGTCTGCAGATGCGAACAGAGGTTGTGAAACCAGACTTCCAGACCTGATTTATAGAAACCAACCGTTGGATATTGACAACCAGATGTTGTGAAGCTGCTGTCCAAATTTCATGTTGATCCAACCGTTCAATCTTTGGTAAACGACAGATCTTCAAGACTGTGCAGAAACTGGCGGGAATTCTCTCTTCTTCTCAAAACTCTATCAAACCCTTGTCCTCTCCTTCGTGTGTTATGTTGATTATTCTAATAACCATCTCCTGCACCTTTCTTCTTGCATTAACCTTAGTGGGATAATGATAATGGGCCATACAAATGGGTATTTGTTGAGTTTTCTTCATTGGTCTAAAAACATACCCAACACTCCCCTCCCACAGAAAAAGAATACAGTCTTTGGTTATGGTCATAAATTATGATTCACCGGCGGTAAAATATATAAAAGCTTTAAAGTAGGTAACGTGTATTAATCTGTAAAAATGGCATTTTTAGGTGTTTCTTTTTTGGAAAATCAATACTAACATTATGTAAATTCAATTTTCTGTTTCAGGAAGCTATCGCCTAGAATTTTTCTCTTTTTAGCATGAAGAGATTTACCCTTGCCCTCTAGAATTGTGCCACTCTTTGGGATTTGATATCCTTTATTAACGTCCACTTATACAACAATCATATCACAACCCAAAATGCCTTCAGCTGAACAATTAAAAGGCATTGCTAGCAATCACCAGCCAATGAACAATGGTCAAAAGAATACGTCATGCCAAAGCTAATAAGTATGTTTTTAGTACATATGGTAATTTTTTGCACATATGAATAGGAATTCAGTTGTTCCAAAAATATAAAATTTCATACCCATTTTATAAATCACTTTCTTTTATCAATGAATTCAATAAACAATATAATTAGTATTTGTTATACTAAAACGAGGTAGCATTCCATGATAATTATGGTCCTTGATGTATTTGTTGATATCAAATTACGTACTAAAAACTTCATAACTATGCTCATTGGCTCCAAAAAAGACAATCACATTATGTTCTTTCCAAAACTAGAACCTACCTAAATGATCATAACCATTTCTTAATATTAATTTTGCATAAACAAGTACACCACTAAAAAGGCTTAAATGGTAACATCACTTTAAACAAGGTATTAATATCTTTTGTATCTTTTTTAGCTGATCAATGTAAAGAACTTCAAAGATATGTGCACCGAAGTCTCCCCAAAAGATTTTAAATACCCTTTGCGATCCTTAGATTAAAAGAAACTCTATAGTGACAGGGTAAAAGCCCCACAACCGACCATAAATGATAGACTACATACAATGAAATATATTATTGTTTGATCAAAACTTTCCCTGACCCAAACAAACCTATAAAGATGCAAACAAATAAGGTATTCAAACGATGGACTATTATAGCTGCTTTAATCCATTATCACCAACAACCTAAAAGTCTTCTGTAGGTATACTAGAGGCATATAATAAGCTAATCAACTAACATCATGCATATCCAATCAAACAAAGGCAAAAGAAAATTCTACAGCCATGAACAACCCTATAAAACCTGACATTCAGATATGATTAGCACAAACCCACCATAGGATAATGTCACCTGGGTGTTTTGAATATGCGGTCTAAAAATCACAACGATCCAACTATTCAATCATTGGAAAACTAAACGACACCGTATCTAGATCTAAAAGTGACAGGTAGGGGTGTTCAAAAAATCCGATATCCGAAAATATCCGAAATCCGATCCGTATCCGAATCCGAATAAATCGATCCGAATCCTTATTCGGATATTCGGATATTCGGATCGGATCTTATCCGAATCCATTCCTTATTCGGATTTCGGATCGGATTTCGGATATCATAATTTTTTTATTCGGGTTATTCGGATTATTCGGATATCCGATTAATCCGAATAAGACTTCAACTATGTTTCTAACCCAATACTCATTACTCAACTATATATTATGTTTTCAACTCAATACACAAGAATCTTTACTCATTCTAGTCGTAATTCTAAGTAATTATGCAATAATCGATCGTCGTTCTAAATTAGAGATTCTAATATTCGGGTTCTATACAATTGCCTATTATGTTCTAAAATTTAAATTTGTGTACAAGTCAAATTTTATTTTTTAGTTTTATATATTTTATTATAATTTCCAACTTATAAAATGGAAAGAATAAAAAATTAGCAAAAGAAATATATAGAAAAAAAGAAAAAAATGTTATTTGGTTTATTCGGATTATTCGGATAAATTCGGATTATTCGGATATATCCGAATCCGATCCGAATTGAATTCGGATAGATTCGGATCGGATAGAAAAATCCTTATTCGGATCGGATCGGATTTCGGATAGGGTCCTGAAATTTTCAAATCCGAATAATCCGATCCGAATAATCCGAATAATCCGTTATCCGATCCGATGAACACCCCTAGTGACAGGAATAGTCTTTTCTTGTCTTCTCTCTAATCCCCTTTGGTGACTGCTAAAGAATGAATCTCAACCAGCTCCAACTCCCGTTTCCTTTTCCTTTATACAAATTACAACTTACTCCAAAGAAAGAATGGGCCATAACAAATGGACTCTCTTATGGGCCAAAAACAAATTGACCAAACAAATCTCCCCCTTTTCAAACTTTGAGGAAGCATTCACCATTCTAGCGATGGAGCAACAAATCTTCAACTTTTACCTTGTTAAAGTTTTAGTTAGGGATGGTAATGGGTTAGGTTTGGGACGGGTATGAGTAATCCCAACCCCAGACCCGATTAGAATGTGTGTCTTATATCGGACCCAAAACCCGTCAGGTATGTA
This sequence comes from Flaveria linearis, assembly GCA_024085815.1. NCBI lineage: Eukaryota > Viridiplantae > Streptophyta > Magnoliopsida > Asterales > Asteraceae > Flaveria > Flaveria linearis. The sequence goes on from JABSNV010001321.1 coordinate 65,372, forward strand.
TCATGTATTTATCCCACAAGTATCAAGCAAACCCACTGGTAATCGGGTATACTTCTTAATGTTGTAAAAATTACCCGTTGGGTGTACCCGTTAGGATACCCATAGGATATATATTGAAATTAAAAAATCATATAAGGCTACATTGCCATATAGGTACTAGAAAACATTTTATGTTAATCCTTAATACTTTTTGTTATGTTCTTTTATTACTTCTTTTTAGTTTTAAGGATCCATATCGAGTTTATTACAACTTTATAAGCGAGCATATAGTGCAAATGAATAATGCTAGTAAACTTAATAGCTTATATTCAACACATTATTATATAGTAAATCAATACTAAGTAAAAGTATATAAATATAAATATATAAACAAACAAATAAACAAACAAACAAACAAACAGTATATAAACAAACAACACATTATTAATAGCTTATATTCAACATATTATTATATAGTAAATCAATACTAAGTAAAAGTATATAAATATAAATATATAGTAAATCAATACTAGTAAATCAACACATTATTATTTATATAAATATATATATATATAATATTAAGTATTAAAAAATAAAAAATAAAATAATTACGGGTATACAATCGAGTAAACGTGTATGCTTAATCGGTACCGGGTCGGGTAAATAGGTATGCGGTGCAATTCCATACCATCCCATACCCGCAAAAAAAAAATCCTATACCGAGTTCGCACCCACTTACCCTATCCCAATACTTTTTACCTGGATTTGACATAAACCGACTAACAACACCTATAGCATGGGTAATATCAGATCTTGTATACACCATTGCATACAAGAAACTTACAAAAACTAAGGCATAGGGAACTCCATTCATTTCTTCAATCACCTTCTCAAAAGATGGGTAATCATTATCACTTAGCTTAAAGTTGGGAGTGAGAGGTGAACTCAGAACTTAGCTTTTTCTATATTGAATCTACAAAGCACCATCTTAATGCATTGCTGGATGCAGCTTCTTTGAAGCTTTATCTATAGAAATATAAATGCCTATTATTTATTTAGCTAGCCCTAAGTCTTTCATCAAAAATGATTTGCTCAATTCTTTCAATAGCTTCATAATTCTCCTTACATTCTTGCTAACAATCAACATGTCATCAATATAAATCAATAAAATAATAAATTCATTATTAGCAAACTTTTAGAAAAAATAGTGAGCTGAAGAAGTCTTTCAGTAGCCTTCCTCCCTCATGGTTGGTTCAAACTTCTTGTACCACTGTCTTGGTGCTTGCTTCAACACACATACTTTTCTAAAGCTTATAGATATAGTATTCTTTATCTGCAGGACCGGGTGAAGGGTTTATGCACTTGTACAATACAAAACACAAAGAGAAGAGTGTAGAATAACACTTAACAATTCAAATGGGGAACCGGTAATAATGACTTTAGAGAACTAAGAAACACAACATGTAAATGAGATAGAAACTAGAACAACACACAATCAGTTGGTTTTCAAGGTTGATGTATATTGATCTTCTAGTTCCTTACAAAATGGTTTACAAAGTTCTACACAAACTTACTAAGTTACAAGGACCAGAAAATACTTATACTATAACCTACAGCCGGCCATACTTTGAAGGCCAGCTGGATACATGAACTAGACAACAAAATCCATGTAGAGTCAAAAGGCAGATTGCCTTTTGACTAGTGACTATGATATGCCATAGCTCGCATCCTATTATATTACAAAAAGGATAAAGTACATAAAGTGGAAAGTTACAAACTCAAGACCTCAATGTACAGTTTACCAAAAGCATGGACCTTTTCACCAACTCATGAAAGGTGGTGACTTATCAGAGTGGCAGCAGAAAGTGGTTCAGCTTTTGGTAAAAAGTACATCAGATAAAGCATGTAATATATAAGTCTTTGGAAGAAATATGTCTTCAATGGTTGGCTTCGGAAGACTTTGTCCTTGAAGCTTTGGAAGACTTCATCTTTTGGCTTCGGAAGATATTGGTCTTGGCTTCGGAAGATTTCACACAGAGAAATTTCTAAGGTAGTGTGAAACTCCCAAAGCATTCCACTTCAGTATACTTGTGCATGCATGCAGGAAAGACTTTGAGTGTTTGGGTTGCATCAGCCTTACTAATAACCTTACAAACTCCCCCTAGGCTGATGCTACCAAAACACTTGAAGACTTTAGATATTGACAGTCCTTATTATGATGATGACCATCCCTTTCTTCATGAGATGGTCAGGATCACTCAGACTCTCATAATATCTTCTCATGTCAAAGAGATCATGCAGATGTAGATTGGACATATCCTTCCACGTGTAGACATGTTCAATAACTTGATCTTATATGACATGCCATCTTTCTGGATTTGTGGTGTATGTCCAAGATAAGATAGGTCTTCCTGATGCAAGAGGAGCTGCTTGAATTGGAGTTGGTGGGGGCATCCTCTTGTTGCACATCCTCAGGATGTTCTGACTCATCCTGAGGTTTGGAGGTGGATGTTTCCTTCTTCTTCTTCTTTGGATTTGGTTTGGTAACCATCCTTTTCCTCCTCTTTGAACTCTTTAATGCAGAAGACTGGCTTGCAACACCTGATTGATCTTCTTTGTCTTTCTCAGTTAGGTCTTCCTCTCTCGTAGGTTCAGATTAAGAGGGGACCGATCCCTGCTGTAGATCAGAAGTGGAAGTTTGCTGAGGTTCAGTAGGAGGTTCAGGTTATGTTGTCTTAGGTGTTTCAACCTTAACCTCTACTTCCTGAGGGACCTGACTTGGTGGGAGTGTAAGTCAACAAGTTCACCTCTTTGGATCTTCTGCTTGATCACCCTGATATACTCATCCATGGTGGATAGAGACATGGGACCATGTATCATTCCGAAGAATCCATACAGCTTTAAAAAGCTCATCATCTTCTGCCTGTCAGCAGACTTTTTCAAGTTCTTATGGATGATGGCTCTTGATATTACAGCTTCTTCCCTTAACTTCCTTTTGTTGATATTTCTTTCTTTGGCTACATTAAGTTTAAGTTGTTTGAGGTACTCAAACTTAATGTAGTCAAAGGGTAAGGAAAGAAGTGTATCAGATTGATAGAGGGTTGTGGCACTCAGGTAGTTGATCATATTGATCCTATCCTTTTCTTTGTCTACCTAAGGTTCTTGTGGTACCACATCCTCTTGTTCCTGAGTTTCTTGAACTGGTGAGAGGGTAGGCATATGCTTATAGAGCCTCTTCCTTCTTCTTTCTTCTTTGATTTTCAAAAGAAGCTCTGCATCCTCTTCTTCCTTTCTCTCTTTTAATAGTTCCATGTCAGCCAGTTCATTCAACTCATCTAAGGGGAGAGAAATGATATTATCAATATCATAGTTCCTAGTGTGCAAGTAGTTTATCTTGACTGTCCTTAACTCATCATCCTGAGTATTTGTCTAGGGACAGCCCTGATAGCACTTTCCATGAGCCTTGCAGACCCAGTAGAGGAACTTTCTCCCCTTAACTTCCTTTTCCTCTCTCTCTCCTCCTCCTCAATCTCCTCAGAAATTAATTTCTTTTTCCCTTTGTCACTCACAGACCTTTGTGACTCAGGGTGGAGAGAGCTTTGGCTTTCATTTCTTGGTGTAGCTTCCAAGCTCTGGCCAGAGAGAGGTTGAGATGCAGCTTCACCAGCAGGTGTCTCATCAAGGGTTTGAACATCTGCAGCAGTTAGTGGTGAGACAGGGGTCTCAGGTTCTACCACTGGGCCTTTAGTCAAGGTTTTCCCTTTGAAGCTATTCTCAAGGTCTGTCTCAACATCCAATTGACCGATGGTATTGCCAGGTTGCCTTTGTCTAGAGTTCTTCTAGAAGTATCATGCCTCCACCCAAAAATATGACTTAGAGTTGGTGGAGATGATACTACTCTTAGGATGCCTTTCTCAAATAGACTCCTAATGACTGAGTCTATGCTGTCCACATTAATGTGAACTTAAGAAAGTTGCTGAGTATGCACAAGTGCAAGTGAGGATAGTGAGTCCTCAATGTCCATACTCACTAAGGAACTCCCAGGTTCTGTGATTGTAATGACTTTCTCCCCCTTTTTGGTAGCATCACCCTCTTGCACAGGGGAGCTAGGAGTTAGGTCAATTACATCCACAGGTTCTTGTGTTCCTGGTTGAGCTGCTCTTAAGGGTCTCCTAGCTAGTTGTTCCTTGAGATAAGATATCTTAAGTTGCTGATCATTGACCCTGTCTTGCAAGGTAGTCACTTGAGATTCAAGATGACTAACCTTGGAGACTAAATAGGTGCATGTTTTTGATAGTTTTTACTCCTTTAGTCTCAGATTCCCCTCATCTTCATCAGAAGAATCACTAGGGGATGAGAGAATTGGACCAAGGTCCTCTTCCTCATCACCAGCATGGTGTTCTTGGCTACTAGATTTCCTCTGCTCAGTGACAACTTCAGTTGAAGTGTCAATGGGCTGAGTTGCCATGGTTAAGGTCTGAATGATGTAATCACTTGCTGAAGTGAGAGCCTCTTCCATATGGATATCCTGAACATGTTCAGAAGTATCCACCTCAGTGATAGGGGACTGATGTGGGCTAGACCTAGGTGACTCAGGAGCACTCATCTCCCTTTGAGGAGTGGTGTAGCAGGAAGACTCATGGTACTCACTGGCATCTAAGTCCTCATCAGTATAGAAGTCAAGGTTGGGAATTGTTTGGTTTAAATCTAAAGGCTGGGGATGGTAATTATCCCCTGAAGGTTGTTCACTTGAGTGTTGAGACTCAGAGTGAAGGCTTAAGGCTGTTGGGCTTGTGAGCTCATCAGGCTGAGCATAAGGAACCTTAGCACTAATTCTTGAAGTGATGGGAGTGGTTTGCTCCTCAGGAGAAGTGGGAGCTCCAGTGTCCACTTCCTTCTGTGTAGGTGAGTATATATGGGTCTGCATAGATTCAATAGCTTGTGCAGGGTTCGTTTGTGTTTTCTTTGGTAGGTGAGGGTGATTTATGGCTATTTTGGTGGTTGGGATGTGGAAGGTGTGGGTTCAACACTAGCTTGTGTTCCTCGGTTGTCACCTTGAGCAATGAGCTCTAACATTTTTAGGACCTGGGCTGTTTCTACCCCTGAGAAGCCAACAGTTGGCTTCTTTAAGATTTTAAAGATGCCAGGCTTCATCTGTCCCAGTTTAAGAATATTACCTGTTTCCCTCAACTGTGAGCCCAGTTCACAGTTGAGAATGTATTGAACATATCTAGGAAACATATAATACTCTAAGGAGTCTAAGTTTGCTATTAAATTTGTATAGACAAATTGAGAATACCTAAACTTGACCCCCTGAACCATCCATGTACTATGAAGGAGAGATCTTCAGGAATCTGGTCCCATCCTCCATGCTTGTTGGACAAGCTATGGATGACCACATGAAGTAGGTACTTCCACCTAGATGAGACCTTCCCTTTCCTGAAAGTCTTTACAGAGAAATCTCCTTCATAGCCCATCTGCTCAAAGGAATGATTGACTGTTTCCTTTGGGAAGAACACCTCACCTTCTTATCATCCAACTGAAGATGAGTGTTGATGATGGCCGGAGTGATGAAGACTGTTCTTCCCAGCAGTGTGGTAGACAGTGCCTTCTCCCCATCCATAATGACCTCTTGGCAGGTCTTCCAGAATTCAAGCAAATGATCCTCATAGAGAGGAGGATCAATGGTAAGGGAGGTGAAGTAGTTAGACAAAGCCAAGAATTGACATACCTCTGAGAAATGGGGATCTTTCTCAGAGTTTAACAAAGCAACCTGATTGTGTTGCCTGTGTAACTGCATAGAAAAATCTGGGTCATTTCGTCTGTCAAGGTTGGCCATATTGAGTAAGCTAAAAGGTGAAGGAAGGATGAACGAAGGCGGTTTCAGAGAGAAATCTTAGAATTTAGGTTTGGAGAGAAGATGAAGATGATAAAAGGAGGGGGAACCGACATGGTTTATGTGTGAAAAGGATTTGAGACAAAGTTAATGAAAGAGGATAAACTTTGAAATCCAGAAGGCGGTCCCACCTCTGAAAAAGTAGTTTGCTTTTTGCTCAAAAAGTTGTTTTCTTGGAATTCGAAAATCTTCCGAAGGTAAATTGTCTTCGGAAGATTTAATGAAAAAGCTTCCGAAGCCAAAATAACTTCGGAAGAATTTCTCAAAGAGTTTTGACAAATTTGCTTCAGAAGAAAATTTTAAATGGAATGCTTTGTTTCCACAAAACAAAGCTGCCGAGAGTTAATATCCTTCGGAAGAAAAAATCGTCCTTAAAAACATATAAGTGCCTAAGAGAGCTTTAAGCTTCAGAAGATATTTCAGAAATTTCTTCCGAAGGCAAATTTTACTTAGACAGTTATTTGTTTTGAAGGTATATTTTCTTCCGAAGATAAAAATTATCTCTTCCGAAGGATCAAGATTTGTCAAAAATCTAAGAAAAACTCTTCAAAAAGTTTTATCCATAGAAAACATGAGCTTATGAAGGTGATAGACTAGACAACTTAGGACACACAGATTTTAAGAAATAAAATGAATTAGTTTAAGAAAAAGCTATTCAAAGTTAATCATCCCAATAGCTGATATAAGATATTTAAATCTCTGTTCATCAAAGGCTTTTGTGAACAGATCAGCATATTGTTCATTTGTGTTAACCTTAACTAGTTTTATTAATCCGTTTTCAAAGTTATCTCTAATTAAATGATACCTAATGTTTATGTGTTTTGTCCTTCAGTGCTGCACATGATTCTCTGTGATAGAGATAGTACTGTTGTTGTCTATGTGAATGGGAGTCTCCTTGAAGTTGAAACCATAGTCAAGCATCTAATTCTGAATCCAAAGCACTTGAGCACAGCAGCTTGCAGCAGTAATGTATTCAGCTTCAGCAGTTGATGTAGAGACACAGGATTGTTTCTTGCATTGCCATGACAATCCTTCGACCAAGAAACTGACATCCCCCAGATGTAGACTTTGCAGTCATATTGCAACCACCATAATCACTATCTGTATATGCATACAGATTGAAGTTAGAATTCTTAGGATACCAAAGGCCAAGTGTTGAGGCATCTTTGAGGTATCTTAGAATTCTCTTGACAGTGATGAGGTGAGACATCTTGGGGTTGGCTTGATATCTTGCACAAATGCATATGGCAAACATGATATCAGGCCTGCTAGCTGTAAGATACATAAGAGACCTAATCATAGCCCTATGTGACACCCCGTATTTTTAGGTTACGTCGTTTCCTTGATACTACTAAATAAAGTTTTAAGGGATGTAACGGTATGTTTTATAATCATTATTATTACCGTTATTAATTTTATTATTATTATTACTAGTATCATAATTACTATTATGATTAATTAGTTTTTTTAGTCTAAACTAGAACTTACTAAAGTTAATCAAACCTTAAACACAAACTAAATATCTCGTAAAGTTGAGGGACCTAGATGTAAATTTGCAAAACTCAACACTATTATACAACTTAACCAAGAACTTTCTCACTTCGCAAACCGTTCCCCGTCAAACAACCTTTCTCCAGAAACCCTAATCCCATGTCATCCTTGTGACGGCAGCCAGCCGATCTTCGAAAGCCTGGTGTTCCGACGACGGATATAATCTGCAACGGTACGCCCCGATCGACAACTATTTGTGCTCCGAGCAAGAAGCGTCCGACGAGCAAGTAGAAGCGACAACATCCTATCAAGATCCGCACGACCTCTTCTCCTCTGTTCTGCAGACCAGCAACCAAGCAGCCCGGTCATTTCAACCGGTGGCTTCTTGACGGCAGCCGTCCGACTTCAACAACGACTTTTGGAAGACCGACGCTCATTCGGTGAACTCCCTCATCCTATCATGATTGTTTCGCCGACTAGAATAACTCCGAGCAGCCGCGGTAGCCGTTTCTAGCACCCATTCGGTACGGTTCTTTCCGTTGTCTTATGCGCGTTCGTTTTCCATTGCGGCTTCATTCTTTATTCGTTGGGTACGTTACGGTTCGTGATGTTTAGTTTCGTGTTCATCTGGGTTCATGGGCGGGTTATTGCGGCTAGTTTGGGTTAGCCGAGGGTTGCTTGTATTGTGAGTATGTGTTCTGTGCATGGGGTCGTGTATGTATTATGTGGATATGAATGTGTTGTGGGGATTCATGCGTGTGTTTCTATGCGTGGTATATGCGGATGTGTATGGCTGTGTGTGTGTATTGTTTGTGGTTTGGGTGTGCGCATGGGGGATGTGTGGCATAGCAGGCGCATGGTGTGGTGGTATTTAGGTGCATGTATCTGCATTTTATGTGTGTTGTGATATGTGTTTGGTACTATATATATATAGTTTTCTTTTATGTGTGCATGAATGCACCGTGTGTGTGTTGGTTAGGTGAGTGTGAGTGTGCATTTTGCATGTGTGGGTATGGGTTGTGGTTTAAGGAGATGAGAATGTGTGGGTCCTACATTTTATATTTTTATATGCATGAACGTGTGCATATGGTTGTAATGTGTGCAGGAAGAGTGTGTTTCTTTTCCTTCTTTTGATTAAGCATGTATGTATGCATGAGTGGGTATGACAACATATCATATGATGTGATCTGCATATTTCTATTATGAGCACGGAGTAGGTATAATAATAATTTATGTGTGTCCTTCAAATATTAATAAGATATATTTATATTATGTAAAGTACATGGATGTAGTGTGTGTGTATATATATATATAAGGTAAAATATATGTGTGTGTCAATAGTAAAATTTATATTTTTGATGTATAACTATTATATGTGCATGTTACATTATTTGTGCTATGTATGCGTGGTTAAGTAATATGTAAGCAAAGGATGTGAAGGAGTATGCTTGACTGTGTTATTTGCGAATGGGAAATATGGATAACCGACACCGTAACCGAACCATGAACGCGAAACCTTATGACTCATTGTAAATAATTAATACTTAATATTAATTATATATGTGTATTAAATGACGTTGAGGTTAATCTGGAACTCTAATCTTTGTGCTTTCGTTTATTGTTGCTGTGCATTTAAGGTGAGTTCTCAGCCCCGCTTTTAACTTCTTTCTTGGGGTGAAAGAAACGTGGGAAACAAATCCATTTTTATTGATCAGTATTACTGTAATATCACTTGTTTACTAGTGTGATACCACTTAAGTCCTCATTCTCGAACTGTTAATGTATGTAGTATAGCGAGGTAATTCTGAGTAGATCTACTGGGTTTGACAAACCCACCCGGGCTAGTCGCGCTAGCACAACGTTCGTCAAACGGGTGTTTAATTGACCTAATTTCTGTTGCTGTGACCTGGTATTCCCAGCCGAGGCGTTCATTTACATTGTCAGCTTCGGTTACGAGCTTCATACCCTTAGTAACTGGTTAAGTAGACTAGCTATCTACTGATATTACTTTGTTTACTGTATCGGTTTACTTTATGTTCTGTTTATCAAAACCTGTGAACTCACCAACCTTATGTTGACACTTTAGCATGTTTCTTTCAGGTTCACATGATGCGCACGCTTAGGAGCATTTCATTCATGCATTTATCATCCATGTGACTTATTTAACGTTTTTCAATAAATTTCATTTATTCGGTTTGCACGTGTTGCGCCATTTAAACAATTAAGATTTATTATGCTTCCGCAACTTCTATTATGTTTACGTTAATAACTCGGTCTTTGGTAATATAAAACTTTAAAAATAAATTATGTTTTATAATTAACGTGTCGTTTGGTGTAACTAGTGGCTGAGATCCTGGAAGTCACACGCCTAACGGTAATACCCCGTTTGTGGAAATTGAGGGTGTGACACCCTATAAAGGTGTTCATCCACACACTCCCTTCAAGATCAGGCCCAAGGGAGTGGTTTCTTGCTATGGGTGTCTTAGCAATCTTACAATCAGTCATGTTGAATCTTTTTAAGTATGTCCTGAACATACTTTAACTGACTTATGAAGATTCCATCTTTAACTTGCTTCACTTGAATTCCCAGAAAGAAATTGAGTTCCCCCATAGCACTCATTTCAAATCTATTTTCATCAGCTTCTCAAAATCTTTGCAGAGCCTTGGATTAGTTGAACCAAAGATGATGTCATCTACATACATTTGAACTAGCAGTAAGTCATTTCCCTATCATTTGATGAAGAAAGTTCCATCTATAGTACCCCTTCTGTATCCATGCTTGTAGAGATACTGAGATAGAGTCTCATACCACTTTCTTGGTGCTTGGTGTAGTCCATAGAGATCCTTATCAAGCTTGCAGATATAATCAGGATGGTCAGGATCTGCAAAACCAGGTGGTTGTTTGACATACACCTCTTCTTCAATCACCCCATACAGAAAAGCACACTTGACATCAAGTTGATAGACCTTGAAGTTCTTGGATGTAGCAAAGTCCAAGAATATCCTAACAACTTCTAGTCTTGCTACAGGAGCAAAGACATCAATATAGTCATTTCCTTCTTCTTCTGTGTATCCTTGAACAACTAGTCTAGCTTTGTTCTTGATGACAATACATCTATCATCTTTCTTATTCCTAAATACCCATTTGGTTCCTATAGTAGTCTTCCCATGAGGAAGAGGGCATAGGTTCCAAACTTATGGTCTCTTGAATTGAAGTAGCTCCTCTTGCATGGCTTCAATCCAACTTCCATCCTTCAGAGCCTCATCAACTTTCTTAGGCTCTATCTGGGACAAGAAATAAGAGTGAAGACAAACATTTGCTTCATGGGTTTGTCATCTTGTTCTTACCCCGGTGTCAACATTTCCAGTGATGTTTGTGGTAGGATGAGACTTGTGGATCCTTAGCTGAGGGATCACAGCAAGTTGCTGAGACAGATCTAAATTAGAGAAATTTAGATCTAGCATAGATGATTCTTACACCACTTCAACACACTTATCAAGAGAAACTTGATCCAATGAGTGTGTGACATCATTGATATGTTCATCTATGGGGTGGTTATCAGCATCAAGAAATTCTTGATCACTATCACCACCACTAACATCTTCTTCTGCATTTGAAGTTTCTTTGTTTGTCTGTTGGGCCTCTGAGCTGGAACTTGAATGCATCTCAGATGTATAAGCTGAATTTGTCATTGTTTTACTGATAGAAACTTCATTTGCTGAAGTAGTTACAACTGGAGCTGAAGATGTGTAACTTGAAGGTCTTCTTAGCTCAAATATTGGATCAAGATCACCTGGAGGTAAAATGTCTATAGACCCTGAAACATTCTCACAAGATTTGTTAAAATAGTTGGTAACTAAGTCAAGATCAAATAGCTAATCTGGACCAGAACCTTTCACATTGGGAGTGTGCTCATTGAAAGTCACATTGGCTGACTCCTCAACTACTCTAGTTCTGAGATTGTATACTCTATAAGCTTTAGCTTGAGAAGGGTATCCAATAAAGTGTCCATTATCTGATTTCTCAACAAACTTGGCAACTTGATCTTTGGTATTTAAGATGCTGCATGGACATCCAAATGACATGAGAAAACCAATGAAAGGTTTTCTCTTGTGCCAAAGTTCATAAGGAGTCTTAACATGTGTCTTAACCACTAAAACTCTGTTCTGTACATAGCAGGCAGTGTTGACTGCCTCTACCCAAAAGGTGATGGGTAGTTTAGAGTCAGACAATATGGTTCTAGCAGCTTCAATCAGTGTCCTGTTTCTTCTCTCCGTAACACCATTTTTCTGAGGAGTCCTGGGAGCACTGTATTGTCTTGTAATGCCCTTTTCACCACAAAATGTGTCAAGGATTTGGTTCTTAAATTTAGTTCCTTGATCATATCTTATGGTTTTGACCTTGTGATCACATTGATTCTCAATTTTTAAGATGAAATTCTTCAAATCTTAGGGGTCTCATCCTTAGTTCTAAGAAAGAAGACCCAAGTGAATCTTGTAAAGTCATCTGTGATCACCATACAGTAAGAGGTCCTTCATAGACTCGTTACACTGGTGGGGCCAAAGAGATCCATATGTAACAAGTGTAGGGGAGTAGTGATGGAGTTTCTTTCCTTAGGCTTGTGAGATACCTTATGTTGCTTCCCTTTCAGGCATGCAACACAATGGTCATCACTTGTAAACTCTTTCTATGGCATTCTAGTTACCAAATCATTCTTAATTAGCTTATTCATGTTCTTAAAGTTTACATGGCACATTCTTTTATGCCAAAAAAAGACTCATCACTATTGGCTTTAGATAGAAAGCATGAAATTTCTCCTAAGGGAGATGTTTCTTGCAAATCCATCTTATACATGCTCCCTTTCCTGGGGGCTCTAAGCAGGATATGCTCATGAGGAATAATCACCCCGGGCTTGAGAACAATGCACTCATGCTCAGTAAAGAGCATGTTATAACTCTGATCACAAAATCGGGATACACTCAGAAGATTGTACCCAAGCTCCTTGACAAAGTTTACCTTCTCAATGCTGAGCTTACCATTTGTGACCTTGCCCCTTCTAGAAATGTAACCTCCTTCATCTCCTCCAAAAGCAACTGGTCCTCCATCAATCCTTTCAAAGTTCTGGAGTAGTGACCTATTGCCTATCATATGCCTAGAACAAGCACTATCAATGATCCAGACATTTTTGTTTGTCCTGAGTTGTTCCTGCACAAAGAAAATGATTAGTTACATTTGGAAACCCAAGCCTTATTGGTCTTGGGCTCATCAAAGGAAGTAGAAAGAAATGAAATAGTAATAGATCCTATAGTTGTGCTCTGAGGATCTCTTGCTGTTGTTGATGGAGAACTTTCAGTCACTTGGTCTGTCCTTGACTTCCACACCACCTTTAGAAGTTTGGACCTGACCTTCAACACTTCGGAAGCTTTTGATACTTTGGAAATTTTGATGACTGAACCTTCGGAAGATTCTGCTAACACTGCAGCATACTTCAGTGCTTCGGAAGTATTCCTTTCTTCCGAGACCAAATTTTCTTCCAAAGGCAATTTTCCACTTGCCTTCTTCTTTCCTTTGGAGCTTCCGAAGGAAACGGATTTTCCTTCCGAATCTGAGTTCTTCTTAGATCTCTTGGGAGTCTTCTTCTTGGTCATATGAAGAGTACTCTTTGGATTGTATGGACAATCCATAGCAAGATGAGAGGTACTTTCACACATGACACAACTTATCTTTTTCTTCCCAAGAGTTTTCTTCTAAGAACAAGGATGACTTTGATCACTTCCCTTCTCCACCTTCATCTTTCCAGATGCTGATACAGTCCCTTTGGGTTGAGGACTATTCTTGGAGTTGGATGGTTCAGGCTGTGTAGCAGTGGTACACAACGAATCAGCCTTCTTCTTGATGCTGAGATGATTTGAACATGAACCAGAACTCTTGATGCTGAGATGATTTGAACATGAACCAGAACTCTTGGTATAACCAATAGATTTATCATTGTTACCGTGGTTGCATGAATTAATGATTGTGTTCTCATCAAATTTATCTAACTAAGAACACATAATTACAAGTAATAACATAGTATTTCTTGAATTGAATTTTGAACAATAAATAACAATTAGTGTCACATGATTTCCCTAAAAATTAAAACATGAAAATGATATATGAATACTCACATTGAGTTCTTGAGTATGAGTAGGACTTATGACTTGATTATTAGAAATGATAAAACCCTAAATTAGCATGATTATATGTATTAGAACTTGGATTTAAGGTTATGATTATTAGTATTGCCCATAGAAATAAAAGGATCAAAAACAAAGGAAAAGAAAGGTTGTTGTAAGATAAAAACATATTTGGATAGATTCATTATTATAGTTTCATATGATAAAAAATATCAAAGAAAAAGGGAGTTTTAGTCTTTTAAATTTTATAAAAATGATGGAGTGCTTATAAAATTAATTTTTATAAAGAGATTGTATTAAAGTTGAAAAAGTAGAGATTTTTGTTTGGAGGATTCTAAAGACTTTATAATAGTTACTATTTCTTTTTATATATATGATTAAAACTTTCTATAAAAATTAAGGATGGGAGTCTATAAAAGTTTAGCTTTATTACATATGTGCACAAAAATAGCACATGTGTGCTTTTATAAAAAGTTAAGAACTTTAATAATAAAATGAACTTTAGAAATTTGATAAATGTATAAGAACTTTATGATATTACTAATTTAAGCTTCCATTCACCATCATCAATTAATAGCATAAGTAAAGTTATAAAATAAAGATTACTCGTACTGACAAAAGTAGCTATTATAGAATCTTATATATAGCATGTATAATACTATAAGTTATCATGTATAATAGTATGTATGATAAAACAAATAATATAAAATAGAATTCAGAATGTTTTAATTCATAAAACAATAAATGAAAAAAATTGATCGAGTTAGAAATATGGATAGATACCGGGGCTCACATAAACCGTTTAACTACTAGCCTAGCTTCATACCTATGCCTAGAAGTATGTTCTTTAGTCTTCACCTTATAGACCCACTTCTTTTTCAAAGCTGTTTTAATCTTAGGAAACTTCACCAATACAAGCTTATTATTCTTATACAAGGAATTCATCTCATCTTGCATGGCTTCAACCCATGATCTTTTGTGTTTATCTTTCATAGCTTTAACATAGAACTCTAGTTCTCCCTCTTTAGTAAGAAAAACATACTCTTCAGCGAAATAATGGCTAGAAGGATGACGATCTCTTGTAGACCGCCTAAAGAGGCACAAAAGTTGGCATGCCTGGTACTGGTAACTCTGAATAAGATTTCTCATCCAACTCAGACTGCTTTAGGAACATCAACATTATAGCATCATGTTGATCACCTTGAGTATCATCTCCATTATGTCCCTTAGACTGCCGAGGAGGGATCGGATCCAAGTTAGTAACATCATCAATGCATAAACAAATTACCTTTGTCTTTTTTAATGTCTTTCAAATTCTGATCTTCCATAAACACAACATCACAACTCCATATGAGTTTCTTCAAAACTAGATCATATAACATGTACCTAAAATCATCTTTAGGTATATGCACATACCTTGCATCAAGCTTTGATCTTTCATCTTTAGGTATATGCACAAATACCTTACATCCAAAGACCCACAAATGATGGTATGAAACATCTTTGCCACTCCAAACCCTATCAGGAACATCAAAAGACAAAGGAACACAAGGAGTATGAAAAATAACATGTACCACGGTATGTAAAGCTTCACCCATAAACAAAGCAGACAACTCAGCATGTGAGAGCAAACATCTAACCCTTTCAACTAGTGTTCTATTCATCCATTCTACTAATCCATTCAATTGTGGTCTTTAGAAGAGTATTTTGATGTCCAATACCTTTCTCTCTATGGTTAGCATCAAAAGTACCAATGTGTTTACCCCCATTATATGTTCGAATACACTTGATTCCTAGTTTCTCTTAACTAAGGCATGAAACTACTTAAACACATTTAATGCTTTGTCTTTAGATTTTAAAGTATAGACCCATACCTTCCTTGAATGATCATCGATCAATGTGACAAAATATAAGCAACCCCCAAGAGATCTAGTCTTTATAGGATCACACACATCTAAATGCACGAAATCAAGTATACTTTTTTTAAGAAGGAGGATGACTTTTATAGGAAACTATATATTTTTCTTTTCTTCCAGACAATGAGAAACTTCTTAAATGAACATTATGTACGTCAGAACAAGGCAATTTCTTCAACCGTAAAGACATCCCTTTTTCACTCATATAACCAATGCTCTTATGCCATAACTTAGTCATATTAGTATCCGTCAATGTGTAAACTGACTCTGAGAACATCTTCAGATGTGCCATGTACAGCTTTGAGCTTCTTTTACTTCTTTCCACAATCAAAGGACCACGGGTGAGTTCCAAATTCCATCACCAAAGGTATTGTGGTAACCATCATCATCAAGTATACCTGCAACTATGAAATTAAGCCTGATATTTGAAACATGTTTTACATTATGTAAGACTAACTCCATCCCAGTCTCAAACTTCAAAAAAACATCTTAGAACACCAACAATCATTGATATCTCATTATTATCCATCTTAACATTCTTAAAATCACCAGGCGTGTAAGATGAATAAAAATCTCTTTGTGATGTCACATTACATGTATCACCATTTTCAACAACCCAACCCAAGTCATTATTTGCAATGCTCATCATATCATAATCATAATAAATAAAGAACTCACGGATAACAGTGTTATTGCCACCTTCATCTTCCTCATGGTTGTTCTTTTGGTTGTTGTAATTCGTATTCTTGTTCTCCTTTTTCGGTTGTCTACAAAATCAAACTGTGTATCATTTCCTACCACACTCAACATCATAAAACTTTCCTCTTGACTTACTTTAATATATCATGTTGTTACCTGAACCTCTACTTTGACTTCTCCCTTTTCTTTCTGTGACTAAGCTAGTTATCGTTTTTCTAAAAAAATATTTGCACAGGCTCTTTTGTCTGTGTCGTACAGACATTGCAATCTACAGACTATTTATTTTTCCGAAGATGTTTCAATTAAAAGCATCTGCGTGAGCTCTTCTTCTTTCAGATTTGGCTAGCCACTTCTAAGATCTTCTGAGGTCTGTAAAGGGTTAAACACCATCACCTAGCACCACCCACTGTCCACCACCACGAACCACAACCACCGTCCACCATCACCACCCAATGTCCACCACCACCCAATGTCCACCACCACCACCATCCACCTCCATCACCACCCATCCACCACCACCACCACCACCATCCACCTCCACCATCGTCCACCACCACCACCGTCCACCGTCCAACACCACCATCTGCCACCACTACCGTCCACCACCACCACCCACCATCCACCATCACCACTACCACCATCCACCACCACTACCACCATCCACCACCACCGTCCATCACCACCCACCATCCACCTCCACCACCACCCACCTGCCATCTATCATTACCACCACCATGGTCGCCATTATCACCATTGCCTTCCACCACCACCACCATCCGTACACCACGACTAGTTTATTTTAGCAGTCTAAAGGCATTAAAAATAGACACTCTTCTTCTTGCAAACTGTATATGTTTGGTCCACCTCGTTTTCTACAAGCGTCTACAGATGTGGTCCAAAGACTGCAGACATTTTAGCCCAAAAAACAAACTGCACCTAAGATATTTGAATGAGAAGATGAAGCTTATGATTTTCTTCTCATCTATTCATTTAGAATACCACTATTGGCCAAGTCCATGGTAATAATACTATTTGGTGCAGAGTTGGACAACGATGTCCAAAAAGTCTCCTAAGAATTCGACAGTTTACCAAGCAACCATGGGCTTTGTATGTCATCTTCAAACTTAATACCATTCCTGCTAACTGATTAATAGTTTCCTAAAAAGCATTAAGATGATCCGTAGTAGGAGCTCCATCATAGCATTATAAGTTTATCAACTATTTGATTATAAACAATTTATTGTTTTGGTTTTTCGAGCATTCAACTCCTCAAGCTTAGTCCACAATGTATGGGCATGAGTGTGCCCACTAATATAGTTTAACACATTAACATCAACCCACTGATGAATATACTCACACACCTTTCTATGTAAAAAATTCTATTCTTTATTGGTTTTATCTTCAAGTTTATTAACAAAAAACACAGGAAAATAATAATTATTCACATAAAGAATATCTTACATCTTGCCTTTCTAGACATGATAATTAAATCATTTAAATTCAGTATCCTGCTTGTATTAGCTTACATCATTCAAACAAGTCTTAACCCGTAACAAGAGCCAATGGCTCTAATACCACTCTGATAGGGTAAAAGTCACACAACCGACCACAAACAGTAGACAACACGCAATAGAATAAATCATCATTTGGTCAATACCCCCTTTGACCCGAATGAACCCGTGAGGATGCAAAAAATAGGGTATACAAACACAACAACAAGAAGACGCCGAATTTTAGTGTGGAAAACCTCTAAAAACCAAGAGTAAAAACCACGAGACTATTAGAGCCACTTAAATGCATTATCAACAATACAAAAATCTACTATAGGTATACTAGATGCAGAGAAAGCATCATATACTTGAAATCAACTAACATCATGCTTATGGAATCAACCAAGGCAAAAGAGAGAAACTAACACCCAAATTCTGCAGCCACAAACAACACCTGTGAAATCCGTCTTCTCTGTCAAAATCAGGAGTTAACAGCAGTTGTCGCCTATCAAAATAAAAATTAGATCTTTAGGGTTCAACACAAGGATTGCGGTAATTCAAATTGATCTGTCTCTTCTCTGTCAATCATCATGAAGGTGTATTTTTCAAGAAAGAAAACAAGGCAGGAACATTTAAAGTGATTATTTACAATCAAAGTCAAACTAATAAAGGGAAATCGCAATTGGTATTCTTAAGAAAGAAGATAAGAGAACAGGTGTTTGCAATTGTAAAAAATTAGAGAGAGAAATAAGATAAAAGAATAATTAGTAAAGGAACATGAGCTTTAAATTTGCATTGATCCCGGAGTAATTAACTAACATCAGTTTGGCAGGTTTGATTAAATCATGGTGATCGAAAACCGAGTTGTTTTTTATCAAGTAACAAGCGGTTAGAAATTCGATCAATGAGTAGTTGGTCAAACATCTTTTTAGCGAGTTTTTTATTAAATCCTAGTGATCGAAAAATCGGTTGTTCTTGCAAATTTATTGTGTATATATAAGGATAAGAAGTAGAATCATCTATGGTAGAAAATTCACCAAGAACACAAACAAAGAAATTATCATAGTAAAAGAAGCATGACTGTCAATGAATTTCTAGTGTCCAATCCTCAAATCTACAAATTATATGATTTGGGTTGTTATGATTGGAGCAGCCTTTAACATCCATGAAATATGGGAAGCAATTGAACCAACTATAGGATCTGAAGTCGATCAAAAGAAGAACAACATAGCAAATGCTATGTTATACCAAGCAATTCCAGAAAATATGGTTATACAAATTGCTAATCTTATTTCAACCAAGGATATTGGGACGTATTAAGGTCTGTTTGGTATGAGGTAGTTGAATGGATGAAGGAATGAAATGGATGAAGGAATGAAATGGTTGAAAAAATGAAATCGATGATATAATGAAATGAATCATTACATTCTATTGTTTGGTTACTCTTTAAGAATGGAATGAATCTTTACTTTGTGTTGTTTGTTAAGTAGTAAACTACAAATGAATTAAATATAAAAGTGGTTATGGTGGTGATAACTGGTGGCCGATGGTGGTTCCCGGTGGTGGTGGTGGTGGTCCGTCATTGTGGTAATGGTCGGTGGTGGTTTCAACCAATGGTTGTGGTGCAATGTAGCTAGTGGAGGTAGCCGGTAGTGGTGGTTGTGGTGGTTGGTGGTGGCGGCCAGCAATGGTGGCTGTGGTGGTCAATGGTGGTGATCGGCGGTGGTGGCGGTCGGCAGTAGGGGCTGTGGTGGTCGGTGTTGATGGTTTGTGGTGGCTGGTGTAGATGGTGGTGGTGGCCAGTTGTGGTGGTGGCCAGTGGTGATTGATGGCGATGATGGTGGCTATTGATCTTGGTGGTCGGTGGTGGTGGTGGTGGCCATAGTGGTTGGTAGTGGTGTCTGGTGGTGGTGGGCATGGTGGACGGTCGTGGTGGTGGCCGGTGGCTAGTAGTGGTTGGTGATGGTGAGTGGGTGATGACTAAGGATAAAATAGGATGAAATGAAAAAAAGAAGGGGGCGGATGGAATGAATTTGTGTAGTTAGAGGGAATGGATTTGGTGTAATGATCCATTTCATTCCATTTGGCAACCAAACATGTTATTTTTCATTCACCATCGATCGTTCATTACATTTCACCTCCTATTCCTTGATACCAAATGTTACCTAAAGGTTCGACACATTGGAGTTGATAAGGTTAAAGAGGCACGTATTCAAACACTCGAGTAGAAATTTAAATCTCTAAAGATGAGTGTTAGCGAGTCACTTGATGTATATGCGAGGAAAAATTAGTGAAATAGCATCACATGCAAAGAGTCTTGGATATACATTGGATGACAAAAGATTAGTTTGAAAACTACTTGGTTTTGTACCAAAAAAGTTCATACAAATAGTTGCTGCAATTGAATAGTTTGCATATCTTAATACGATATCATTCCAAGAAGCCATAGGAAGATTAAAGGCTTTCGAGGAATGCACTAAAAAGAAATTAAAGAGTAAGACGTGTCTAGTAAACTACTATCCATCAAAACTAAAGGAAAGGAGAAGGTTAAACGCCATAAATGTGAGCATTATGGTATCAAAAATCAAATTGACAAGACTTTGGACGTGGCCGAGGCAAAGGTTGATACATGATGTACCTAGTTCATTGTACTTTAATGTTTATGTCTTTTAATCTTACATATGTGTAATACATGGATATTTTGGTAATATGATATGTGGTTGAATGTATATTTGCTATTGAACGTATTTTTATTCTTATATCACTTAGAATTACACGCTTGAATGAATATTATATGTGGGTTTGTAATAGTCAGTCACAGTTCAGAGTTAATAATGATTCAGGAATGCATTTGACTTAGTCTTATGGTTATTCACGCTAATGGACCATGTTTATGGACCAGTCGCATGACTGAACCAGGTGATTAGGTCAGTCGCACGACTGAGTCATGAGACTGGCTCAGTAGCACGATTAGACCAATTGTATGGTTCAATCGTGTGCATGAACAAATTGTATGGCTCAGTCGCACGACTGAACCATGCTAATGGCTCAGTCGTACGACTGTATGCTGAAACCTATAAATACCACATTATTCGTGGAAAACGTAACACTTCGAATTCTTTCATACCCTAGCCGTCCAGAGAGTTCTATCCTGTCCATCCAAGTTCATAGTTCGTCCCTGATCGTTTTCTAATAATTCTTAACGTTGTTCAATTGTTAGATAGATTTGGGTTTCGCGTTCTCACTTATTGGACCGCCAATAAAATAGGATTCCATACTATTCGATTAGGTTACATGTTGAATCTGTTAGTACTCCGTACGTACATGGTCCTAACAAGTGGTATCAGAGCATTGGCTCTTGATTTTTCATGGATTCAATCGGCGTTTTGGTTTAAGTTAACGTTTTTCTTCAAAAAATCCTTGTTTTTGATACAAAAAGAGTCTTTGACGTGTGCATGATTCAAAGTTTTGAACTTTTTAACTTACAACAGTTTAGGGTTTGTGCAAAATCGTTTTGAGTCTAAAGTTGTTCAAAATCTCGAATTTTTCAAATTCAGCAGTCTCATCGCACGATTGGCTCAATCACACGACTGAATCCCAATTGCAAGACTCAAACGCAAGATTGACTCAGTCGTATCCTCAATCACACGATTGACTTTAATCATACGATTGAATCCATTCGCACTCTCTATTCGTACGATTGAACTCATTCGCATTCTCAATCGCACGATTGACTCAGTCACATAAGGTTTTTAAGTTTGAACATTTGACTTTGGGTTTCCTCAAGTTTTGATAACATGGATGATCAGAACAGTACATTTATTGCTGGAAAGGACTCACGAATCCAAAACCTATTACTACTAGAAAATGAAATTGAAAATCACAACAAACGTCTAAAACTGTTGACTTTGGATGAATACCCACAATGAAAACAACGGTTTGAGATTTATCTTAATGGTGTAGACCCAAACTTGTGGATTTCTATTGAAATTGGTTACTCTACACCAATTGGAGCTAATGGTGTTAAACTGACTTTGAGTGGGATGAATGAAGTGTAAAAGGTTGCTCACAATGCCGAGAAGAAAGCTTATGCCTTACTGACACAGTCGATTCCTAAAGATAATTTCCATCAATTTTCAGAACATAAACAGTCCAAGAAGTTGTGGTCAGCTTTGGAAAAGTGATATGATGGTAATGCCACGTTAAAGGCACTGAAAGCCAAAGCCCTCAAGAAGGAATTTGACAACTTCTCATCCATTGAAAATGAACGCTTGAATGACATTATAGACAGATTCTATCATCTGATGAGTGAGTTGCACACACATGAGGTAACTACATCAATGAAAGTTATGAGGTAACTACATCAATGAAAGTTAAAGTTGCAAGCTTTGCTGATGGATTGCCAGATAAATAGGATCCCTTTGTTTCTAATCTGAGACAGAATGATACTTTAGCCACTCTAGACATCAATAATTTTATCTTGAACTGAGGGAGGAGGAATTAAGGCTAAAATACAAGTCCAAAAAAGGGTCATATACTCAGAATCTATCACTGTATAACGTTGTTCCCACACCTACTTCATCAGAAGCACCTCTTTAAACAACGTTCATATCCAACACATCTGTAAATTCTTAGAATGGGTCATCTGGAAGTGAAATGTCAGGATCATCGGGTGCTCAGTACAATATTCCAGAAGCAAATCCAACAAAGCTAAAGACTGATAATCTGGGAAATGTTACTGTTGAAGTGGCCAAGGAACACATGGACCTTCTTGCTGCTATTGTGCACTCTTATGATGGATTAGTGGCTAGAAAGATTGGAAACTGTCACCTTGCTGATGAAGACTATGAACAGGTTGACGAGGATGAATTTGAAAGAATGGACATAATGTGGGCTTTGGCTAGTGCAGTTAGAAGAGCGAAGAAGTTTGTGAAAAAGACTGGTCAAAACCTGATTGCTACTAAAGACAAAACCTTTGGGTTTGATAAACCAAAAGTCACATGCTTTAACTGTGGTGAAAAGAGACACTTCAAATGAGAGTGTGTGAAACCAAAGAAGACTGGAAACGGTAACCTTTTCACATCAAACAACCGTCAGGACAAAGAAAAGAACGTGACTTCATCCAGCCAAGAATCCAAAGCTATGGTTGCTCAAGGAGATGAAGGATAGGACTGGACATTTTGGTTTATCTCTGGTGGTGAAGCTAATGTGGCGTTGGTGAAAGAGCTTAACAATGATTCAACAAGTGAAGGAGATAACTTAGCTGATAATGCCAATTCAGACACCGAGGAAGCTATAGATGCAGTTAAACACTTTATTAAAGACGAACTGGCTGTTGCAAGCATAGAATCTCAAACTAACGAGGAAACTCATGTTGCTTTCATGGCTGACACCTCTGGCACATCACAGGTAGAATCTAAAGACAAACATTTAATAAACATGCCTGTGTAGAATGTGATAAATTTCGTGAAAGCATAGATTTAAAATTTGCTAGACTGTTAGATCATAATGATAGTTTAGTAAATGATTTAAAATTATGCACTGAAGCTAACAGGGTGTTAAAACAAAATGAGAGCAGTTTTAAAGAAAAGATTGAATTGTTAGGAAAGCAACTTAGGGAACTGAGGCTGTTGCCTTTAATCAAGCAAATGATATTAAATTCTATCTAACAACAATAGAGGAAACGAAGAAAGAAAAGGCAATTCTTCAAGTTAAATTGAGTCTTTAAATCAGAAACTTCATAGTCTTGCTTGTTCTTCTCACATTATTAAGAATATGGTTAAGAAGAAATGGGGGGAAGGGATTGGTTATTAGGTTGTGCCACCACCACATGTGATCCTTTTAAACATAAAATGTCGACCCATAAATAATAACCCAATAAAGGATCATGTGGTGACAACACCTCTAGTCAGTGATCCTGATACCATAGTTAAACCTGTTCCGCTGGTGACTGACCAGAAAGCAACTACATCTGGCATAAAAGATAAGATTAAAATTGAAGATTGGGTTGAAGAGGATGACTATGCTACTCTTGGGTTGGGTTCAAAAGTTTCTGTTTCAAAACCTGAAATTTCAGAATCAATTCAGTCTAAAACTGTTCATCATCAAAATCTCAACAAAAAGAAAGGCAATTGTAATCAAAATGTCAAACAAATTAAGTTTGTCAAAGAAGGTGAGAAACCTAAGGTTGAGAAAATGAGACCAATCCAAGACCATACTCCCCACCACATAAAAGATCGCCCAGTCTTGTAGAATGGAGATCCTATTTCGATGTGGAGAACGAGGACATATATCTCCAAATTGTACCTACTATCAGACACCAAGACAAAAGGTTGAACTTTTTTATGATAATAAACCAAGGTTTACTAAATCAAGATCATATACCCCTCTAAAACATCACAGGCAACACAGACAAGCCACTGGCAAAGCTGTGATGACTGAGGTAAACAAGTTGATGAAAGCAAACCATAGGTTCAAACAATAAACCAATCGTCTATTTATCACAAACAGTCCTTACACAAAACTGTCTATGGAAATCCAAATCATCAGGTGTGTCTAAGAGTGAGGATAATATGAAGCATATTGTCTCTCCAACTTTAAAGGGACAATGGGTAGAGTTTGTTATGTGCGATGCCTCTGGGAAACCCAAGCCTGACCTAAACTAATCATTTCTGTTTTTGTGCAGGTTATCCGCTACGGCGCTATCACTAACACCTGGATTATTGATAGTGGGGCATCCAGGCACATGACCGGGAATTTGTCTCTCCTTTTCAATGTCAAGCAAATCAAAGGGCGACATGTATCTTTTGCTGGAAATAAAGGAGGCTACATCACAGCTCAAGGTGAAGTAGGAAACGGGAAGGTAAAGTTTGATAAAGTGAATTACGTTCAACAATTGGAGAACAATTTTCTTTCCTTTTCTCAAATCTGCGATAAGGGATTTAAAGTGATGTTCAATGATAAGAAATGCTACATTCTGAAGAAGGAATATGTTATCCCTGAGAAGCAAATCTTAATGTCAACTTCAATATATAATGATCTATGTGTCTTGGACATGTCAAAAGCTTCTACCACTGAGTCAGCTACACAGTGTTTCTTGTCAAAAGGCATAGAAAAAGAGTCTATCTCTTGGCACAAGAGAATAGGACATATCAATCAATGAAAGATGAATCACTTGGTTCAAAATAATCTGGTTGAAGGAGTTACAGTTAAAAGTTTTTAGCTTCTAGATATATGCATATCATGCAAGAAAGGGAAACAGACCAAGAAATCTCACAAACCAAAGAGATTTCATTCAATTGAGATGCCTCTGGAGCTCCTTCACATGGACCTATTTGGTCCTGTCAGTACTAAAAGCATAGCTAGAGAATGGTACTATTTTATGGTCACAGATGATTATTCAAGATTTTCATGGGTCATGTTTCTTCAATCAAAATCAGAGACATTTGAATCATTTAAGGTGTTAGTCACTACACTGGAATCTCTGTACAATTTGAAAGTAAGGAAAATTCATTCAGACAATGGCATAGAATTCAAGAATCAATGGATGGAGGCATTTTGCAGAGAGAAAGGGATTCTACATCAATTCTCTTCTGCTTATACTCCACAGATGAACAGGGTTGCTGAACGCAAAAATCAAAGCTTGATTGAAACAGCGAGGATTATGTTGGCAGATTCGAAACTGCATGTTCAATTCTAGAATGAAGCGGTTGCAAATGCGTGCTACACTCTTATCGAGTTTTGGTAGTCAAGCATCATGGAAAAACCTGCTATGAGTTGCTTCCGAAACATAAACCAAATATGGAGTATCTTGAACTGTTTGGTGCTCCTTGCATGTTGCTGAAGAAAACTCAGACTGGAAAGTTTAATGAAAAGGCAGATAAAGGCATTTTTCTTGGATACAATATTCCTGACAGACGGGTTTACAACAACTCGACTGGTCAAGTTAAAGGGTGGTACAATGTAGATGTTCAACGATACACCACCCCCTGGCTAGGAAAGGTCCATCATCATTCTTTTATTATGACGGATTCTTCAAATCACTCAATCTTCCGCTTGAATATTCTGACGATGACATCACTGCTCAAATAATGTATGACGTTCTGAACACTCCAAATTTGAACTCCAGCACTACAGCTCTAGTTAATGGTACTTCGGGGTCCTCATGGACAGATCTAGAAGTAAGTGATCACTCCTTAGACGATGAGGAAGCTACAAATATGGAGCACGACAATCCAAGTGATAGTACAACTGTAGTTGAAAATGATTCGGCTAGATCCACCAATGCAAGACAACAAACAGTCACAGATGACATACCAGTGATCACAAACTTGGAAAATGAAATGGTTGTTCCCACAACACATGTGACCAGGATTAGTATAAATCATCCCCAGGAAAACGTCATCGGGGATCTTCTCTCCGGGGTACAGACAAGAAATCAACTATACACTGCTGACTATGCAGCGGTGATGAAAAAGGGATATGTGCATGATGGGGCATACAAATGTTTTGTTTCTCAAGTTGAGCCCAAGTATGTAAGTGATGCATTGAAAGATGAGGCATGGGTTAATGCGATACAAGAAGAACTTCTACAGTTTAAGAAGGTAGGCGTTTGGACGTTAGTGGACAGGCCGAAGGGGGCCAAGGTTATTGGAACGAAATGGGTTCTTTGGTGCAAGAAAGATAACCAAGGATTCATTATCAGAAACAAACACGATTAGTGGTTCAAGGATTCAGACAAGTCGAACGTGTGGACTACAATGAAGTTTTTGCACCAGTGGCTAGGATGGAAGCAATCAGGGACTTCCTAGCTTATGCATCTTACATGAAGATCAAGGTCTACCAGCTGGATGTGAAAAGTTCTTTTCTTCATGGTGACATCCGTGAAACATTATACGTCAGTCAACCTGAGGGATTTGAAGATCCTTATCATCGACACAGGGTACATAAATTAGACAAAGCTTTGTATGGCTTACATCAAGCCGAGCATGGTATGAAAAACTCTCCACACATCTGTTAAAACACGGTTTTTGAAGGGAGTAATTGACTTCTCTTTGTTCATAAAAAGGATGGTGATTTGCTGATGGTTCAGATATATGTGGACGACATAATCTTCGGATCCAGAAACAAAGATTTATGCAAAGAATTTGAAGCAGTGATGAAAGCCAAATTTGAAATGAGTGCAATAGGAGAAATGAAGTTCTTTCTGGGATTACAGGTGGATCAGACACCTACTGCATCTTTCTATATCAAACTAAGTATGTTGGAGATATTCTAAGTCAGTTTGATATGGAAAATGTCACTGTTGCTGGTACCCCTCTTGCCATGAACCACGATGTGGCACCTGATGAAAATGGGGATTTAGTGGATGCCACCATGTATCATGGGATAATCGGATCTCTCATGTATCTCACGGCCTCTCATCCTGATATCATGTACGCCACACGTCTCTGCTCAAGATATCAGTCAAAATCAAAAGTAAATCATCTCATTGGAGTGAAACGGATTTTTCGTTATCTGAAGGGTACACCTACACTGGGGTTGTGGTATCCTCATGATGATGACTTTGAACTTACTGCATATAGTGACTTGGATTATGGAGGCTGTAAGATGAACTATAAGTCAACATCTATAGGGTGTCAATTCTTTGGGAGGCGGTTAGTTACATGGCAATGCAAGAAGCAGACTTCGATTGCTCTGTCAACATGTGAGGCTGAATATGTTGCAGCTGCAAGCTGCTGTTCTCAAATCATTTGGATTCAACAGAAAATGCGAGACTATGGTTTGCAATTTACTAACACTCCTATTTTTGTTGATAATTCTGCTGTCATAGCTGCCACTAAAAATCCGGTGCAACATCCTAAAACTGAACACATCGGAATAAAGTATCACTTCATATGTGAGTGTTTTGAAAAACATTTAATTGATGTGATTAAAATTAACACGGATTTTCAGCGCGCAGACCTCTATACAAAACCATTTGATAAACCAAGATTTTATTATCTATTAAAGGTTAACGCCGTCAAAAAGAAAGAAGATATGATTCCCGAGGAATCAAGTTAGTAGTCTGACATAGTGTCTTTTTCAAATTTTCTATTTTATTTGATTTTCTCGCATCTGAAAACATTAAAATCACAAAAAGATTTCTATTTAATGTTTAGGGGGAGAATTTCCCGAAAAAAGGAGGGGAGAAAAGAGCAGGTAAGATGATAGGCAAAGACAACAACTCTAAGAAAGCAATTCAATGCTATGAAAAATGATTGTACACAGGCATCGAATTATTTGGGACACTAAAATATTTTCCTTTCTGCATTTTTCTGATAATTTAAAATCACAGAATGTGATAAATCTGAGATGTCAACGTCAAATGAGTTGAAAAATGATAGTAAGCTAGTCTGTTATTGTGGTTACATGGAGAAAGTAGATCTAAGGGTTGCTAGTCCATTATACGATATGTCGGTAGATTCAACACAATAGACTAGTAGATATCATTGGTGACTCACATAAAGTAAATCAATCAACAAGTGGTGGGTTCCCATTGTATCCCTGGTCCGCACAATCAATCAAGTTCCAATAGGGGTGAGTAACAAATAAAAGCCATAAATGTGTGCAAACGATCCAAAATAGAGCAATGCATATGACAGATGTCATAAAGCATCAAAATAAGAGCTAAATGTAATCAAGTTGACGACAAATGTTATTGTTGCATTAAATAACAAATCATATTGCTCTAATAAGACGATAGGTCTTGCGCCTCTCTGCTGTGCGATGGCACTGACCTGAGGCCCGGCATAACCTATACGTTCTAAGAATTTATTGTTGTTTGAGCCTCTCTGTTGTGCGATGGCACTGACCTGAGGCTTTGCATATCTTTGAAAGCTCTTATAACAGTCATTTCATGACCACAAGACCGCTCAAAAATATCCTAAGGAAGATTGATTATTATATACAAATGCGATCCACAAATACTTGTAGATCTAAGTCACCTAAAAATCACTGATGCATGTTAAAAATCTGTGTGTGATTTAGTGGACAAACATACTGACAATTGTCATGGCTGCATCTCTTGATGTTCAAAATCAAAGTGTGCTACATAACTGTTCCAGCATGATTTCCTGTTGGTGTTGTTGACTCTTAAATGAAAGAGATTCTGTGAATTGTACATAAAATGTTTTCTGCCATAGATATATCTACAAAAGGTTCCAAATAATTGAGTTTTTGCCTGTATGATTCCATATGAATCTTTCTTGAAATGAAGTAAATGCCTTAAGCTGTTCTGCTCAGGGGGAGAAATTGTTCAAGGGATGTTAAAGTAACTTCAACCCTCCTCCAACAAAAATCACAAAATATGTCTTATTTGAATTTTATTTCAAGTTTCTTTTTCTGTTCTATTTATGTGTGCAATGTGTCAACGTCGGACTATGTAACAAGATCAACCTCTGTGAAAGTCACAACTGGATCAAAAGTATAGTCGTACGATTGAACCATGAGTATGTCCCATTCACACGATTGGATCAGGAGTATAGGCTAATCTCACGACTGGATCAAAAGCAAGACCCAATCGCATGATTAGAAGCATGAGCATGAACCAGCCGCACGACTAGACACCAGTCGCACGAATGGAACATACGATTAGGTTCAGTCACACGACTGAAATCCCTGAGGGTATAAATAGAGGCTTAGTCGGTCTCAACCATCACCTGTTTTAAAATCTCTAAAAAGACAGGAAAAAGAGTGACACCTTTTTCAAATTTCCTATGTGATCTAGAGTTATTGCGTGTTCACTAACTTTTCATCGCTTGATTACAGGCAGTTTGAAGATAAAATCACGCTACATTGAGTGTATAATCGGTTCTTACCCAAATTTGTGTGAAATCTATAAAACCAAGAATGGATCCATCAAAACAACCACAAAATGAGTATCTAAGTAAATTAAACTATACCTAGAGCTTTGTCAGGAATAGACACATCTAAATACACCTAAAACACGCAGTTTGATAACTATCTGACCAAAATCAAAAATTCTTGGACTCGAACCGTCAGTATGCGACTGGACATCCGGATGAACCTCAATCGTACGACTGAATCATTCGCATGGTTCAATCGCATGCTTGAACCAATCGGTACTTCAGTCGCACGAATATATCAATCGGATGTCAAAATGTGCGATTAAGCACAGTCAAATGCTCAATCGTACGACTGAGTGCATTCATATAATCCAATCGTACGATTGAACCAGCTGCATATAATCAGATTCAAAGTTAAGTCACCTTATGTGTTAAACTGATCTAACGTGTTGAATGGGTGTTTGTCTTGTGTGTTATAGTGAAATGGTAGAGCGTTAGACAATAAGCACCAAGCATAGCATCTGTGCTTATCTGAGCACAACGTCAAGGAACGCCGCTGAGTTTGTAGGAATCATTGAGTTCCTAAAGCGATCCAGGATTCACAGAGCCATCTCTACGCCATGCACACCATATAGATCCCTACAGCAAGCATTCTGGGAGAATGTTATGGTAGACCGCTCTATTGAGCCCTATCGAATCCGGAGCTCGATTTTCAGGGAGGCCATTGATATTGATGAAGATGATATACGTAGGGTATTGAGCTTGGGAGATGATGGGGATCATCTGACGAAACTACATCCCCTAGTTGTGTGTGGGTGCTTTCTGAGGATTAAGTACGCCGATGACATCAATGCCGGTGGACTTAACAAGAGCAACATGTGCCCACCCTTCAAGTACTTAGCTCACGTGATTCTCAAGTGCATTGCTTCACGTTGAGGAGGATTCAATGAGCTCAGTGATCTGATCCAGAATGCATTCGTGGCTCTAGTTCTGATCCATCCGTTCAGCTTCTCCGGGATGTTCTTCAACTACTTGAGGGAGAACATCGAGATGAAAGGTAAAGAAAGCTTCTGCATATATTCAAGATTCCTCCAGATGATTATCGATGAGAAGCTTCCCAACTTGCCAAAGCACAAAGATGACGAGATCATTCTCGAGGTGATGGATGACGCGACACTGGGAAGGATGAAAGTCTACAGGGGAAAGCCATTGAAGCCCCCAGTTCGACGATTATTTGTACATTTGGCGAGGGCAGACTATGTTGCCCCAAAGGGAAAGAGATGGCGTCATGAGGACAGTGACTCTGATGTTAAGAACGTAGTGATTCCTGATGACAATCGGATGATAATGATGACCATGATGAAGGTCAAGGGGGTGGTGGTGAAGCATCACACCAATCCCGACCTGCTGATACATTAATTGCAAATCCACTTACTCAGCAAGGTGGATCATCTGCTGCTAGAGGGTCTAGGCAGGGTGCCATAAACCAAGACATCCCCATCATTGAGAACATTGGGAACTTTGATTTGGGAGATAAGGAAGGAGACTCAGAGGAGGAGCCTCTAGTTAGGCAGGTGGGAGGCAAATGGGTTGCCACTGACAAAGGTAAAGAGACAGTGGGTGTGCAACAGAAGAAAGCAGCTGGGATGGATACAGAGGAGGCTGATCCATCCTACACACCCGATCAGCCTACCTCAAAGGGAAAGGAACTTGCGCCTCCCTCTGGCTCCAGATTGAAGAGAATAGCCAGGCCTTCCCATTAAAAGGGTAAGCACAAGAGACTAGTACTGATAAGCTCTTCCTTGCCCTCACACACCTCTCTAGCTACATCCAGTGCTACTACCACAGTACCACCCACTACCACCATCCCACTCACCACTACACAAACCATACCAACCTCACCCAAAAGAACCTCAACCAATATCCCTCAAACCATACCCATCCACCTCACAAGCCGGCACCTCAACCCATCAAGTACCCCCACTTCACAGTTCCCCATTACCCACAGTTGGTCTGGAGGAACAGCTGGCCAGCCTTAACAGGTTGGTACTTAAGCTATTAGCTGCAGATGATCTCAAGTCCACCAAATCAGCCAACTAATGGCAGTTAATGCAGCACAAGGATAGCAGATCGCCAAGCTGACTGAGAGAAATGATGCTCATGAGCGTGCCTTGGTTCGAGCACATAAGGCTCTTCAGACTCAGAATCAGTTGGTGCTAGCATCCACCAAGAAGATTGAGGATTTAGAGAAGAAGAGAAGAAGATTATGCTGAGACTGAAAGGAAAGAAGGATGATCCTTTGAAGCTTAAAGGTGATGGAGATGATGATGATGATGATTCTAGTGATGATGAGTCTGATGATGATGATGATGAGGTAACGTAAATGAGATGGATGAGGAGAAGGACAAGGATGACGATGAAGATGAAGATCAACCTGAGGGTGAAGGCAAAGCTCCAACTTCTTAGCAATCTGATAAGGAGAGAAGAACAAAAGGGAACCAAGATCAGGGAGCCTCATTCTCAGCTCCTCAAGATATAGATCGTCAAGATAAGGATTCAAGTAATGATTAACATGTTTGTGTAATTGAAATCATGTGTATTGAAATGTATTTAAATTAATAAAATGAATGTCAAGTTATATGAAATTCAATTATGTTTATTAACTTTGTTGTGTTGATAACTTTATATAGTAGATAAATCTCACCAGATCGATGAACACGATGTTGCACCCCTCCAGCAAATCAAGACGCAGTTTACCATGATTCTTGATTTGCAAGGGATTGTCAGGAGATCGGTGAGTTATGCACCAGAAGAGGGAGATAACAGATTACCGAAATGTTCAGGCTAAACCCCGATGAGATCGTCAAAGACGCACCTGAAGTAGATGTTATCAGCGATCAGTAACTACATGGTATAGATGAGGTGAGATTAAAGTTGTTACATCTGACTACTACCCTCAGTATACTAATAAAGACGGAGATGCCTTACCTGATTTAGGTGAGATGTTTGATAGTGAAACCTTTGACAAAGTAAACGAGAAGGTCACTGAGAAAGAATCGGGAAAGAAAACAGCTGAAGCTGAGGCTGATGTTGAGCAAAGAAAAGATGAGTGGGCTGCTTGTCTAGCTGAATAAGGAACCAGCGTGAACCACCGAAACAGAATGCCTACACTGAGTTGTATAAAGTCAAAAGGCATCAGAAGGTTTCTGGGAAAATAATCAGTTAGGCTTACTTTGAGGACTTAAATGTGTATGCTATGAAAAGAAAAGGGGATAGAATACTTTAGACATCCTCATGATCTGAAGACTTTATCGGTTTTAAGCTGAATAGATTAGCAAGTTTAGATCTACTGTATGCTGACCCAAGAAGATGTCAGGATGGTTTGAAAGGGCTTTAAGGAAAATATCATACTAAGTAGGTAAACTTCAACCTTAATAACCAAGGAGGTTCGTGAGCAAAACTGATATTGATCCCACTTCAGGTAGACCAAAGATTGTTCTGAAGTGGAGACCTCCCTGTACTATGACAAGGATTCCATTAAGAATGCCACAAGACTTCACGCCTCACTTCAAATGGTGGTATACGACTAGAGGACTGGTGAAGCTGTGATTGTATTGGTTCGGCAAGGAAATATTAAGACAATAAGGGTGTTTGACCCCATGTGGCTTACTAACTTGTTTGAGTATGATGTCTACACATTATACAAGTGGCCACTATTTTATGATACTCTAGACATAGTGCAAGCTCTTCAATTTCTGCATGTCATCAGACTGTGCTTTGCATTCGAAATCCATGCTGGGGTCACAAAAGAAGAAAACTAAAGAAGTTTGCTGAGTGTGTGAAGAATGTTAGACAATAGAGTGAACTAGGTCCAAAGGGAAGTTTGTTGATACATGATGTCCCTAGTTCATTGTACTTTAATGTTTATGTCTTTCAATCTTACATATGTGTAATACATGGATATTTTGGTAATATGATATGTGGTTGAATGTATATTTGCTATTGAACGTATTTTATTCTTATATCATTTATAATTACACGCTTGCTTGAATATTATATATGGGTTTGTAATAGTCAGTCACAGTTCTGAGTTAATAATGATTCAGGAGTGTGTTTGACTTAGCCTTATGGTTATTCATGCTAATGGACCATGCTTATGGACCAGTCGCACACGACGAACTTGATGATTGGGTCAGTCGCACGACTGAGGCATGAGACTGGCTCAATTGCACGACTGGACCAAGTGTATGGTTCAATCGTGTGCATGAACAAATGTATGGCTCAGTCGCACGACTTAACCATGCTAATGGCTCAGTCATACGACTGTATACTGAAACCTATAAATACCACATAATTCGTGGAAAATCGTAACACTTTGAATTCTTTCATACCCTAGCCGTCCAGAGAGTTCTATCTCATCCATCCAAGTTCATAGTTCATCCCGGATCGTTTCTAATCATTCTTAACGTTGTTCAATTGTTAGATTGATTCGGGTTTTTCGTTCTCACTGATTGGATCGCCAATCAAATAGGATTCCGCACTATTTGATTAGGTTACACGTTGAATCTGTTAGTACTCCGTACGTATACAGTCCTAACAGTCGGGTGTCCGGGAAAAGTCGAGGCGATGGTGGAGTACAACAAGACAAAGGCCGTGTAATGTGCTACAAATGTAACGAGTTTGAACATTTTATAAATGATTGTCCAAAATGGAAAGAAAAGAAGGAAGCTCACCTAATTCAATGCAAGGAAATGGACCTATATTATTGTGAAGGATATTTGAATCACAAAGAAAGAAGAATACCTTCTTGAGCTAGATTTAGTGTAAGGGAAAATATTAGTAGTTTAACTAAACATTAAAGTTTAGATTCAAAATTATCTTATAAAGTTAGGGATGATAAGTGTCATTAGCATAAGTATGATAGTTAAAGGTAGTTATATAAGTGTCAATAACAAGGGTATAAATACCTCTATGGTATCCGTCATTTTGAACTTGATGTATGTAATATGTCCAAGTGTATATTTTGTCAAATCTCTCTAAATTGTTATTCTCAATCAAACAATCTTTGTGTTAAAGTATGTTTGATTCCTCATGTCCGACAATGTATGTTTTTATGAATAGTTACTATAACTGATTAATTTTTATAGGGGTAACAGAGAGGACTGAATTTGCTACTCTATTGTAATCTGTTGATTCATAAACGAAGAAAGAGGTGAAACTTTAAATGGATGATAAACTAAATGTTTTGCTTATCTTTCATCTCAACTTTTCCTTCATTTAATGTTTCTATTTGTATGGTTCCACACTAAATATATATCTTCAACTGAACCATCTTTCATCAAATACTATTCAACAGGAGCCTAAAGGATATCCATGTGTTTAGATAATATAAACTCTAATCATATTAGTATCACTTCTACCTATTAATAAAGAAGCATAGATCCCTAATTTTCATTTTTACCTTATATTTATCGAGATGTACGGGTGTATACGAGCCGAGCCGAGCCGAGCCCGAGCTCGCTTAGGCTCGAGCTAGGCTCATTTTAACTTTATAAAGCTCGAGCTCGAGCTCGGCTCGTTTGTAGTTATATTTCTAAAGCTCGAGCTCGTGCTCGTCAGAAATTATTCAAACTCGAGCTCGGATCGGGCTTGGCTCGTGTATCATTAATTTTTTAATTTTATTTTTTTTATAATTACTATAATATTTACTTATAATCATACTTATCATATATATAATATAATATATAATATTTAATTGTTTCTATCATATTTTTATATATAATTAATAATATTATTATAAATATATATTTGATAAGTAAAATATTATAAAAATTATATATATAACAAAAGCTCGTTTAGGCTCGCGAGCCAGTTCGAGCTCGATATCTGAAGCTTGGGTTCGAGCTCGTTTAGTAAACAGCCAAAATATGAGCTCGAGCTCGTTTAAGCTCGGCTCGATTCGAGCTTTTTTCGAGTCCATCTCGACTATTTGCGAGCCGGCTTGACTCGTTTACATCCCTAAAATGTATAGGAAAAGAAGATGGAAACATGTTATAACATTGTCTCATCAAAAACTCACCTGCTGCAACAAACATAATGTTCAACGTAATTGAAAGGATGAGATCTTCAGGACTTAAAAACTACATGTTTGGAATGTTGGTTCACATCCCAAGATCAACTCAACTCAATATGTAAAAGAACTCACGTATCTAAGTTTACTCTTGAACAAAACTTGATAATGTGGAAAGAGAAAAAAGGATCTATATGTAGATTTATGCAGAATGCTTCAATCTCTATTGAATGAAAAGACAATATAATTGGTTGCACACTCCAATGTACACCCAAACTACCTAACTACTTCAAATAGGAATCTACCTAACTACTTCCTGAAGACCCGAGAACAACCTTGAACAAATTACAATTCTTATTAATCCCTTTGGTCGGTGGTTTTTTTTTCTTTTCTTTTGTTTGTAAGTGTTTTTATAGGTTTGTTTTGGGTGTGGGTTTGAGGTTTGGGGGTGAGGTTTGGGGTGGGTTTTTTTGTGAGTTGTTGTCGGTTTTCTATTTTGGATTGTGTCGCATGCTTGCGATTTTGATGTTCGTCTGTTTTGTGTATGGTATTGGGCTTTGATTTAGTTTTTTAGTTGTTGGAGCATATATAGTCATATATAGTGTGTCCGTCGCTTGACGAATAGTCTAGGCTTAATGTTATACACCTTGTAAACACATGAAACTGGGTCATTCGCAGGAGCATATGCGAATGAGACTCAGTCGTACGACTGAGCCATGCTAATGGACCAGTCGTGCGACTGAGAGATGCGATTGGGGCATTCGTAAGACTGAGCCATAAGAATGGTCCAGTCGTACGATTGAACCATACGTATGGTCCAATCGCACGAATGGGCCCAGTCGCATCTAATATGGGTCGAGGCCTTATATACCAGTTTCAATGTGTAGAAACAAAAGGGTTTTTTGATAGTGTGCCCGGCGCCTAGGTGCTGCCGGATGAGAGGGAGATCATGCTCGATCTCCCTTGCCAAAGTCTTGATTCTTAAGTTGTAACGAGCTTAAAATCGTTATGTTTTATCAATAAAATCATTCGATTATTGTTCGTGTTATTGTTTATCTTTTGGTTTTTATCCTTCCGTCAAGAACACGCTCGGATGTTCACCGATCCAGCGACCAAACAATTGGTATCAGAGCCGGTTACTGCTAGAATGATCTAACAATCATTCTAGCAACCCGAGCTCTTGATTTCTGGATCAAAGTTCAAATCTTGACGTAAAACCCACTTCGTGTTCATCTTGTTTTGCTCAAATCTCATTGCGCGTGATGTTTATTTGTTAAAGCGGACTCGGAATCTTCTTCAGATCATAAAAACGATTTCGGTGGTACAATTATTGTGCTGTGTCTCGTCCAAATCATCGGATTAGGGTTTTTCAGCCTTGTGGCGGCTGCAGATCTGGTTTTCTGCGTTCAGACCCGTTCATGCGATTGGGCCATGCGACTGGGCCTCATTCGCACGACTGAACCATTCGTATGTCCATTCGTACGAATGAACCTTCATTCGCACGACTGACTCTTTCGTGTACTTCATTCGCACGACTGACCCATTCGGAGTATCCATTCACACGAATCACCTATTCGTACGTATGTCTTCATTCATCTGTTCAAGTCGCACGCACGATGAGCTGTGTACGAGACCAAAAAAAAAAGAGTCTGGAACAGCTTCTTGCACAAATTTTTCCCTAAACCATTTTATCAGTCGGAAGCCTTCTGAAAAAGTCTGGTAAAATAAATTTTTTTTGGAAATTATCGGGTCATTTTCGGTTCATGTTCGGGTCAATAGTGAGATTGTCCTGGAGAGTCTATGCAAGAGTTGAGGATGAGCAAAGCAATTCACCCTGAGTTTCTTATGTCAAACAAGTTCGATGGATATCCCATTATTCGTTGGACTTCCAGAATCGGTGAATGTTGTCAGAACACGAAAGAGAGAAGAGAAGATCAGCTGTCGGTGCTGATTTTGTGGGGTAGTCAGGAGCATCTGACTATTATGGCCAATCAAGTTATATTTATCCGCACAGAGAGGATTCTCATTCTTAGGGGGAATCCATGTATAGAAAAATTGAAGACGCAATCAGAAAGTGATGATGTGAGCAGGTTTCTAATGATGAATCTTTGTGCATGCTGATTTGTTTGATATTGTCAGCTGTGGATTGGAACCTTCAACCTTTTGCCAATACATCGTATGAAGACGACAGGAGAGCACAATGTATATATATTGGATATGCTGAACGTGAGGGGAATTTCTACAGTTGGAAATGTTAAACAGGTTAGACTGTGTGAAGATTGAAGCAATGGAAAACTGGTCATGTCATTATCTGGAAAAATCAGTCATTTGGGGAATCTTACTGCTATGATGGTGTTCTGCAAAGTAAATGAAAGCTATTGTGCCTAAATTCATTTTCAGGGACATTGTGGTAACCTGACGAATCAGCAACGTTGGCTAATATGGTTTTTCGTTTGATTCTATTGGAAACCAGAGCAAAGATTGACTGAAGATTGTAAGAGGTGTTATCTACTATTCGCAAGCAACGTCCAAGGGGAATTTATTGGAGCATATATAGTCATATATAGTGTGTCCGTCGCTTGACGAATAGTCTAAGCTTAATTGTTATACACCTTGTAAACACATGAAACGGGTCATTCGCAGGAGCATATACGAATGAGACTCAGTCGTACGACTGAGCCATGCTAATGGACCAGTCGTGCGACTGAGAGATGCGATTGGGGCATTCGTAAGACTGAGCCATAAGAATTGTCCAGTCGTACGATTGAACCATACGTATGGTCCAATCGCACGAATAGGCCCAGTCGCATCTAATATGGCCGAGGCCTATATATACCAGTTTCAATGTGTAGAAACAAAAAGGGTTTTTTGATAGTGTGCCCGGCGCCTAGGTGCTGCCGGATGAGAGGGGAGATCATGCTCGATCTCCCTTGCCAAAATCTTGATTCTTAAGTTGTAACGAGCTTAAAATTATTATGTTTTATCAATAAAATCATTCGATTATTGTCGTGTTATTGTTTATCTTTTGGTTTTTATGCTTCCGTCAAGAACACGCTCGGATGTTCACCGATCCAGCGACCAAACATTAGTTCCTTATGTTTTGGTGTGTTATAGATTTGGGGTTTTGGTGTGGTTTTACTTTGTGTATTTTGCTAATTTTGTGGTTTGAACCTTCATTTTGATTTTTGTTTAGGGTTACATTAAAACTCGCGTAGACGGGGCAACGCGCGGCCCAACCTAGTTCAAATAAATCCTAAAACATGCAACTGGACTAATTCAATTTTACTCTAACTAAACCATACGTATGCATGTGCCAATTTAACCAACACGTGACATATATTATTTTTTACTAGGGAATACAAACTAAATATAATTTCATGACCCAACTCGATATTTGACTCCAAGAACCATACCCCGTTAACCTGTCAGATTAACCTAACATAATGTTAGAACATACTTCCTTCACATAAAATCATTTAGTTCATGGCGGTGGTTCGGAGTCTCCTCAGACGTGTATTGGACAATATCATCATTCTGCTGAACAGAACCTTAGTCGTGACGATTACTTAACCGCTGGTCGCCGATGATCATTCTCACCGGCTGTAAATTTCTTCTTTGCTTGCAACGGAGGTTGTTGCCTGAAGAGCAAACCTCATCGCCGATGATCTCCGCTCTCTATTATTTTCCTTGGCTTGTCAATTGTCATCATAAGGACCATGAAGGTGACAATATATCTGGTCAGTTCTGGTATGTCTTTGCTTTGGTAAAATGAGGACTTTAACAAATAAAATACAACGTAATGTGGTTAAGCCGGCCTGACATGTTTTCGTCATTACAAGTTATCTGTATTGATCCTTTACCAAGCCACGTACCAGTTTTCAATGTAGCTGATGAAAAAATGAGGTATTTTTCGATGGTGAAGTCTAAAAAGTTGTTGATAGAACTTTTGTATAATTGTACTGAGTGCCATTGTTGTTGAGATAAGAATTTGTTAAAAAATAAAGTTTAATCTTCTACAAAGAATGAAGCCAAGAACTTGCCATTTTATTGAATCAAAACTATAACGGAGAAGAGTGATATTAAAACTTAGTACGATCATCAGAAATTGTTGTGAAACATAATTGCTTGATTCCTCTATAGGTTGGCATGCTACTAAAACCAATTTGCGGCGTTTGGATGCATGCTACTAAAACCAATTGTGGCGTTTCGCTAGAGACTGGCATGACATAATTTTTGTGGCATTTTATTGTTTTTTGTTAATGATTCATGTTTTAATTCACTGCAAATGTATGGGATTTAGTACTAGTTAGAATGCATTTTAAGTGAAATCAAATCTTTTGGATTTTCAAAATGAGTATAAGTATTTTACCTCCGAGCACTTTTGAAATAATAAAAAATATATATAAGAACAATGGTAGGTGGTATCTCCCTCCTCTATAACAATTAGTTACTTTATTATAGTTACAGAAATTAAAATAAAAAAATCTTACACTAGATAAATTAAACCTATGAATTAAGTAGGTACAACAAAGTTGTATAAACCTTTGTATTATACATATTATACGTGATACTGAGTGCAAGTTGTATACGTGATACTGAGTACATATTAGAGGAGAGAAAAAAAAAGATGAATTTATAATTTTATAAAAATAGTGTTTTCTTAACATCAAATTAAAGTTTTTGGCAGTAGACAAGAGAGAAATGAGGTAAAAATTTGCTAATGATGGTCAGATTATTTAAAACTATCCCTTGCCGCCACTGTCATTTCATAGCCGAAAACCACCATCACCCCAAACGTTACCTATTACCGCCACTACCACAATTCATCCTTTTTAAATAATCCAACTGTTCAATTTCCTCTTCTTTTAATACCAATTTAACTGCCCTAACTATTCCCTTCACTGTCAAACTTGAAATTTCACCCAAATTCAAGCTTACTTTCTCTGCAATGGCGTCTAAACCCTCAGCACAACCAAGTCGCATTACTTGATTTGTCAAGAAATGCCGACTTCACTCAAATCCTCACCTTTCTTATTGAATCAACCTACCACAACGGCGCTACTGTTAACTCCCACGTTTACTCCAACCACATGACGAATTCTTGAGTAACGGTCAAGCTGAAGTCCTAAATGGGTTCGCGTCCTGAGAACCCGCATTTGTGGCCAGGAGTTGATCATAACTAAACAACTCATCAAGGAGCATCTAGAGCTCATGATGATGGGGCTCCTACTGAGTTTCCCAAAGAAGACTTGGATAGCACCTACATCCTCATATGATATGGTGGGGATGTGAGCAGGTCAACCGTCTACAAGTTCAACTTCTTATATCATTGGAAGTTCCTGCTGCCATCATTCTGCACTGCCTATCCAACAAGTCGGGGGATGGGATCAAATCCCATATGAACTAGGATGCCTAGTTCACCAAAGGGTTGGTGAAAGGTCTTCGCTTCAACTACTCAATATTTGTGTTGACCAATTTGATTAGAAATCTGAAAAAGGGACACATTCTTCATGTATCCTCGATACATTCAACACATTATCAACTGCGAGTTGGAACCGAGCAAGCTTGTCTGTGAAGCTGCTCTTATCCTCCCCAAGTGCGGCCTACCATCTTCAAGACTTTTGAAGAAGGTGTCATCAACTTCATGGCAGGTATCTCCTTTACCTCCAGATATGATTGAGCGCATAGCTCTGGTGACATCCCTGTTATACCCCCCAGGTGATGAACCCACACCAGCAACCTCCACCACATATCCCCCATACCTTCTCCACCTATTAAAATTACATATCAGAGACATCTGAAACGAACCCTTGTTCAATCTACTCTGATTGAACAAGCTCCTCCGTTCCACCAAAAGGGCTAGAGTGGAATCATGGGCTCCCACTCAGTCCGAGGTCACACCATACTTCTCATTTGACCTCAATTTGGTTTTTTGAGCCTCCCCGTCTCAAACCCAGAGCCCGAACCTCAAGCCTTTAGCCATAGGGTGAGCCTTTACACTCCTGTGCAGCGCCAACAAGGGACCGCCCCACCAGAGGCTCAATGCCTGTAGACATTGATCTAGGTCCCGGGTCAGTAGGTTTTAACCTCTTTATCTTTCACTGACCTACTTACTCCGAACTGATGAAGAGATAACATCTCTCCATGGCCATGAAGTTGATCTACAACACCCTCTCAAAGATCAACACAGAGCCAAGAGAGATCCCTTATCTCTAGCCCCCTATCAGCAGCCAACTACTAGGTGAGTCCCACTGATGTGGAGGGGACTCATGTAGGCTCAGCTGCCACTACTCAGAGTCTCTTATTCTCTCAGGATAGTGGTAACATCAATCAGACTGAGTCTACGGCAACTTTGCCCATTGACATCTCTGAAGAGATGAATTTGAGCAAAGGTATCCAGGGTGCCAAGAAGCCACATCTGGTGGTGAGACTGAACATACTAGGTATGTTATCTCATCTCCCTGTGATTTCTCACATGAAGATGAGAAAGTATGCAACTCATACTCCAGTACTGCTCTCTAAGGTCTCAAACCTGGAATCTGAGGTGAGGATCTTAGAGACAAGGACAGCCACTCAGCAACTTGAGATTGACAATCTCAAGGCTCAACTAGCTGAGAACAGATGGAGCGTCTTGTTAGGCATGTACCTATTCAGGTATCATTGACTTCTTCCTCTAGCTCATCTAGCTCTCAAGATGATGCTACCAAAAAGGGGGAGAAAGATCAGAGATAAACATCTGGGGAACCACTGATCCGAGTCTTCTACTTCCCAACTCATCACCCTACCTGAGTCATTTCAATCAACTCTAAAGATTGACTCACAGATGCTTCATGATCTCTGCAGACTTTTTCACAAAGTTTGTATGAGATCCTCCTTAGAACAGCCCAGCCCCGACACCACACTCATATACTATACTTTTCGGCTGAGGAGCTTCAAAGTCTGACTGCACATTCTACCACTATGGAAGAAGTTGGTCAACCTAAGGTCCACATGGACCTGAGATTAACTTCGAAGGGGAAATGGGGACTGATGGCCCAGCACTGAAACAGTTGGGACAGAACTTACATCAGCCTCTTCTTCCGAAGCTCAGGCTGAAACTTTCGAAGCTAAAGTTGAAACTTTGGAAGAACAAGATAAGTCTTCCGAAGCTGAGATGGAAGCTGCGGAAGGTTTGTTCCAAATGTCTGAGGAACTGATCATCACAGATGTTATTGCT
The DNA here is from genome assembly GCA_024085815.1 of Flaveria linearis. Taxonomy (NCBI): domain Eukaryota; kingdom Viridiplantae; phylum Streptophyta; class Magnoliopsida; order Asterales; family Asteraceae; genus Flaveria; species Flaveria linearis. The sequence continues at coordinate 108,152 of JABSNV010001321.1, forward strand.
GAAATAGCATCTGAGATGAGCAGGGAGGACACTTCTGATCTACCTCCATCCCAAACACCAGCTGATCCTCTTTCTTAATCCGAACCCTCTATCCAAGAACCACCACAGACAAGTTCTGCTAAAGACAAAGGCAAAAGAAAATGACTGCGGCAGAGCTTCAGGAGGAGAAAGGATTGAGAAGATCAAAAGGAAGGTAGGTTTCCTGCTGAGAAGCTGCTAGCTGCTGTTGTAAGGCAGCTGCAGCAATCAGGAGGAAATCAACACCAAGAGAAGGACACACTCATTGATCAGCTCATCAAACTAGGAGCTGCCAATGAGGAAGTACTCCTGCTACCACTAGAGGAGTTGGTGAATTGGAGAGGGCAACCTGGCTAAGGCAAGAAGAAGAAGCCAGGTTGGACTTGGAAAGAGAAGAAGAAGAACAAAGGAAAGCAGCCCTGCAACTGAGAGAGGCTAGGATTAATTCCTGCTCTTAAGAGGCTTCAGTCTTCCTGAACTGTCTCCACATGATGATGATATGATCCTGCTGCTCCACAACAAAGAGCAGGATCAAATGGAGAAGGAAAGGAAGAAAGCTACAGGGAGAAGATGAGGAGAAGAAGCGGAGGGAGCAGGTAGAGAGGGTCACTGCCACCAAGAAGCTCAGTGATAAAGCCTGGATGAAAGACTATATCCGGGCTCACGACTTCTCTGGTAGGCAGGTGGGACCCATGTCCGAAAGGACACTCCAACGGATTGTTACGACCGAATAAAGCTGACATCCGTATGGGGAAGAAGAAGGAGATGTATAGGAGGGGACAGGGAATGGTCTTCACCCCAGCCACTCAACCACAACCAACCACTCAACACAACCACACCAGAAGAACCAATCCCATTCCCATCAAAACCGACCCTCAGATGAAACCTACACCCCTGAACCTACAACTCTACCCAAACCTACCTCATCACCTCAACCACCTAAACTTCCTATCCTTAAACCAAAACACAACCTAGAACCACTAAACCTAACCTACCCAACAGAAACCAGATCATCCCCTCAGCCTTCTAAACATCTCTCTCTTGAGGAAATAAAGGAGCTCAAGACAAGGCTCACCAACTGCACTACTATGAGCAGCATCTCCTGTGAGGGAGACCTTATCAACATCACCTATGTTGAACACTCTCTTCAAGCTCCCTCACTCTAGGTCAATTTCTTAAGTTGCCTAGAAGTACTTTTGGGCCAGGCTGTAAGACTTTTCGGTCTCAACTCTGATACTCTAAATGTTAAAGAAAAGAGACTAAGAAGAAAACTGGCGAATCTACTGGATACAAGGAAGGAGGACAGGATTCCTAGTCAATCTCCTGGACCTAGGAAAGTTATAATCCAGTGGAGGTTCGATGAACCTTCTCACAACTTTGTTGTGGAAAGGGAGAATGGTGAAACCAACAGGCTTAATGCCACTTCTCTATTGCATCTCAGCAGATTTGACATTGCTGAGCTTGCAGAGAAGCCATTCTCCAACCCCTCTAACTCAGAGACTGCAGCTATCATCAGAAATTATCTCAGCAGTCTTCATCTAGTCGAGCTAACTGCAAAGGCCAAGATCAAAGAAGAGTTGAAGTTGAAAAGATAGGAAGACAAGGAAAGACCCACCACTAAAGGCGCAACCTTTCTACAGGGTGGAGGGTCCGGAATTGGAACCTATAGTTAGATGGGAATATGATTATAGTTCCCATCAACTAACTCTTTTAAGAGGGCCACAACAAAGGGTACACATAATCCAAGGTGATAGACTGGATGTTCTGTCTACCAAGGATTGTACAAACTTCTTAGCACCACATCAGGGAAGAACAAGGACACAGATAAATATCTACTCTCCTTGGTGCTGAAAGTTTTGAGAAGAAGAGAGAAGTGAAATTTGGTAGCATCAGCCTAGGGGGAGTTTGTGGGTCATTATAAGGCTGGTGCAACCAAAACCACTTCACATAGTTATATTGGTGCTACATTCAAAAGGCTTCGAAGCTAAGTATGAGATCTTCCGAAGTCTAAAGCACAACTTCCAAAGACAAAGTCTGAAGAAAGAACTGAAGACAAAGTCTGAAGACTTCCGAAGACAAAGTCTGAAGACTTCCGAAGACAAAGTCTGAAGACTTCCGAAGACAAAGTCTGAAGAAAGAACTGAAGACCAAGTCTCCTTCTGAAGACAAGAAGACTCCAAGCCTCGGAAGAAGCAGTCTTCCGAGTTAAGTGGCTTCGGAAGAAGTTATTCTTCCGAAGAAACTTATCCTTCGGAAAACATTGCTATGTCCAGTAGACATAAGTATGGTCTCTGACAGTCAGCTGCAGACCTCTGATACAGCATGGCTTCTTCCTAAAATAACCATGTTGTTGACCATACTTATTCTACTGTATACCTTTTATGATAGTACATGTTACCAACGTTAGTTGGTGACAAAAAGTAAGTCAGGGACATGTCATGACTACCAAATCTCAGGCAAAAAGTCTGAGACACCTCACCTATAGTCTTGTAGTATAGATGTTTGGTTAGAGGTTTCCAGCTGGTATCAAAGTATATCTTGCTGTAGGTAGTATTATATATATCTTCTCTTTGTAACTTATTAGGTAGTGAGATTGAGTCTAAGAGTCTTGTAATCCTTTGAGTTGAGAAGCAATATATAAAGTACCTTGAAAATTTACATCCTGTGTTTATTTTACTGCTTGTTACTTGTTATATTTGATCAACACTTCATAGACTCTTTCTGAGTGTCGTTCAAAATGAGTTTGAGAGAAGAACCACTTGTTGAGTAAACAACATACGATCCTGCAATATGTAGTATACATATGTATATATGTACACATATGTATATGTATGTATACATATGTATATGTATGTACAATATGTATATGTATGTATACTATGTATGTGTATGTATACATATTATATGTATATACATATGTATATGTATGTATACATATGTATATGTATATACATATCTATACGTATATACATATGTTATATGTATGTATACATATGTATATGTATATACATATGTATATGTATGTATACATATGTATATGTATATATATATACAAATGTATACATATATATATATGTATACATATGTATATGTATATATATATATCATGTATATGTATAGATGTATATGTATATATACATGTATATGTATATATGTATATGTATATATATATGTATATGTATTATGTATGGTATATGTATATGTATATGTATATGTATATATATATATATGTATAATATATATATACATATGTGTATATAATATATATGTATATGTATGTATACATATGTATATGTATATATATACACGTATATGTATATATGTAGATGTATATATACATGTATATATATATGTATATGAATATCTTATTATGTATATGTATGATGTATGTGTATGTATGTTGTGTATGTGTATGTGTATGTGTAGTTTGTGTATGTGTATGTGTATGTGTATGTGTATGTGTTGTGTATGTGTATGTGTATGTGTATGTGTATGTGTATGGTGTATGTGTATGTGTATTTGGTATGTATGTGTATGTGTATGTGTATGTGTATGTGTATGGTATGTGTATGTGTATGTGTATGTGTATGTGTATGTGTATGTGTATGTGTATGTGTATGTTATGTGTATGTGTATGTGTATGTGTATGTGTATGTGTAGGTGTATGTGTATGTGTATGTGTATGTGTATGTGTATGTGTATGTGTATTGTAGTTATGTGTATGTGTAGGTGTGTATGTGTATGTGTATGGTATGTGTATGTGTAGTGTTATGTGTATGTGTATGTGTATGTGTATGTGTATGTGTATGTTATGTGTATGTGTAGTGTATGGTTGTGATGTGTAGTGTATGTGTATGTGTATGTGTATTGTATGTGTATGTGTAGTGTTGTATGTGTATGTGTAGTGTTGTTATGTGTATGTGTATGTGTATGTGTATGTGTATGTGTATGTGTATGTGTATGTGTATGTGTATGTGTATGTGTATGTGTATGTTAGTTATATGTGTATGTGTATGTGATGTGTATGTGTATGTTGTATGGTATGTGTATGTGTATGTGTATGTGTATGTGTATGTGTATGTGTATGTGATGTGTATGTGTATGTGTATGTGTATGTGTATGTGTATGTGTGATGTGTATGTGTATGTGTATGTGTATGTGTATGTGTATGTGTATGTGTATGTGTATGTGTATTGTGGTATGGTTGTTATGTGTAGGTATGTGTAGTGTTGTGATGTGTATGTGTATGTGTATGTGTTGTGTAGTGTATGTGTATGTGTATGTGTATGTGTATGTGTATGTGATGTGTGTGTATGTGTATGTGTATGTGTATGTGTATGTGTATGTGTATGTGTATGTGTATGTGTATGTGTATGTGTGATGTGTATGTGTATGTGTATGGTATTGTTGTGTGATGTGTATGTGTATGTGTATGTGTACTGTGTATGTGTATGTGTATGTGTATGTATGTTAGGTGTATGTGTATGTTAGTATGTGTATGTGTATTGTATGTGTATGTGTATGTGTATGTGTATGTGTATGTGTATGTGTATGTGTATGTGTATGTGTATGTGTATGTGTATGTGTATGTGTATGTGGTATGTGTAGGTGATGTGTTGTGTATGTGTATGTGTAGGTGTATGTATGTATGTGTATGTGTATGTGTATGTGTATGTGTATGTGTATGTGTATGTGTATGTTGTATGTGTATGTGTTGTGTATGTGTAGTGTATGTGTATGTGTATGTGTATGTGTATGTGTATGTGTATGTGTAGTGTATGGTGATGTGTATGTGTATGTGTGTGTATGTGTAGTGTGTATGTGTATGTGTATGTGTATGTGTATGTGTATGTGTTATGGTTGATGTGTATGTGTATGTAGTGTATGTGTATGTGTATGTGTATGTGTATGTGTATGTGTATGTGTATGTGTATGTGTATGGATGTTATGTGTATGTGTATGTGTATGTGTATGTGTAGGTAGTGGATGTGTATGTTGTATGTGTATGTGTATGTGTAGGTATGTGGTATGTGTATGTGTATGTGTATGGTTGTTATGTGTATGTGTATGTGTATGTGATGTGTTATGTGTAGTGTATGTGTAGTGTATGTGTATGTGTATGTGTATGGTATGTGTATGTGTATGTGATTGTGTATTGTATGGTATGTGTTGTGTATGTGTATGTGTATGTGTATGTGTATGTGTATGTGTATGTGTATGTGTATTGTGTATGTGTATGTGTATGTGTATGGTATGTGTATGTGTATGTGTATGTGTATGTGTATGTGTATGTGTAGTGTATGTGTATGTTGTTGTGTATGTGTATGTGTATGTGTATGTGTATGTGTATGTGTCTGTATGTAGGTGATGTTATGTGTATGTGTATGTGTATTGTATGTGTATGTGTATGTGTTGGTTATGGTTATGTGTATGTGTATGTGTATGTGTATGTGTATGTGTATGTGTATGTGTATGTGTATGTGTATGTGTATGTGTATGTGTATGTGTATGTGTATGTGTATGTGTATGTGTATGTGTATGTGAGTGTATGTGTATTGTATGTGTATGTGTATGTGTAGTGTATGTGTGTGTTGGTATGTGTATGGTATGTGTATGTGTATGTGTATGTGTATGTGTATGTGTATGTGTATGTGTATGTGTATGTGTATGTGTATGTGTATGTGTATGTGTATGTGTATGTGTATGTGTATGTGTATGTGTTGTGTATGGATGTGTATGTGTTGTGAGTGTAGTTCTGTATGTGTATGTGTATGGTATGTGTGTATGTGTATGTGTATGTGTTGTGTATGTGTAGTGTATGTGATTGTGTATGTGTATGTGTATGTGTATGGTATGTATGTGTATGTGTGATGTGTATGTGTATGTGTATGTGTAGTGTAGTGATGTGTATGTGTATGTGTATGTGTATGTGTATGTGTTATGTGTATGTGATGTATGGTTTGTGTATGTGTATGTGTATGTGTATGTGTATGTGTATGTGTATGTGTATGTGTATGTATGTGATGTGTATGTGTATGTGTATGTGTATGTGTATGGGTGTATGTGTGATGTGTATGTGTATGTGTTATGTGTATGTGTATGGTATGTGTATGTGTATGTGTATGTGTATGTGTATGTGTATGTTAGTGTATGTGTATGTGATGTGTATGTGTATGTGTATGTGTATGTGTAGTGTGTATGTGTGTGTGTGTAGTGTATGTGTATGTGTATGTGTTTGTATGTGTATGTGTAGGTGTATGTGTATGTGTATGTGTATGTGTATGTGTATGTTATGTGTATGTGTATGTGTATGTGTAGTGTGTATGTGTATGTGTGTATGTGTATGTGTATGTGTATGGTGTAGTGTATGTGTATGTGTATGTGTATGTGTATGTGTATGTGTATGTGTATGTGTATGTGTATGTGTATGGTATGTGTATGTGTATGTGTATGTGTATGTGGTATGTGTATGTGTATGTGTATGTATGTGTATGGTATGTGTATGTGTATGTGTATGTGTATGTGTATGTGTATGGTGTGTGTATGTGTATGTGTATGGTATGTGTATGTGTATGTGTAGTGTATGTGTATGTGTAGTGTATGTTATGGTATGGTGTATGTGTATGTGTATGGTGTATGTGTATGTGTATGTGTGTGTATGTGATGTGTATGTGTCTGTGTATGTAGTGATATGTGTATGTGTATGTATGTGTATGGTGTATGTGTATGTGTATGTGTATGTGTATGTGTATGGTATGTGTATGTGTATGTGTATGTGTGATGTGTATGTGTATGTGGTGGATGTGTATGTTGTGTATGTATGTTATGTGTATGTGTATGTGTATGTGTATGTGTATGTGTATGTGTTTATGATTATGTCTGTGTATGTGTCTGTGTAGTGTGTCTTGTATGTGTCTGTGTATGTGTCTGTGTATGTGTCTGTGTATGTTGTTGCGTATGTGTGTGTATGTGTCTGTGTCTGTGTCTGTGTATTGTGTGTAGTCTGTGTATGTGTCTGTGTATGTGTCTGTGTATGTTGTTGTGTGTATGTGTTGTGTATGTGTCTGTGTATGTGTCTGTGTATGTGTCTGTGTATGTGTCTGTGTATGTGTCTGTGTATGTGTCTGTGTATGTGTCTGTGTATGTCGTGTGTCTGTGTATGTGTCTGTGTATGTGTCTGTGTATGTGTCGTTAGTGTATGTATGTGTATATGTATGCGTATATGTATGCGTATATGTATGCGTATATGTATGGCGTATATGTATGCGTATATGTATGCGTATATGTATGCGTATAGTATGCGTATAGGTATGCGTATATGTATGCGTATATGGTATGCGTATAGGTATGCGTATAGGTATGCGTATAGGTATGCGTATAGGTATGCGTATAGGTATGCGTATAGGTATGCGTATAGGTATGCGTATAGGTATGCGTATAGGTATGCGTATAGGTATGCGTATAGGTATGCGTATAGGTATGCGTATAGGTATGCGTAATGGTATGCGTATAGGTATGCGTATAGGTATGCGTATAGGTATGCGTATAGGTATGCGTATAGTATGCGTATATGTATGCGTTATATGTATGCGTATATGTATGCGTATATGTATGCGTATATGTATGCGTATATGTATGCGTATATGTATGCGTATATGTATGCGTATATGTATGCGTATATATGTATGCGTATATGTATGCGTATATGTATGCGTATATGTATGCGTATATGTATGCGTATATGTATGCGTATATGTATGCGTATATGTATGCGTATATGTATGCGTATATGTATGCGTATATGTATGCGTATATGTATGCGTATATGTATGCGTAATGATGCGTATATGTATGCGTATATGTATGCGTATATGTATGCGTATATGTATGCGTATATGTATGCGTATATGTATGCGTATATGTATGCGTATATGTATGCGTATATGTATGCGTATATGTATGCGTATATGTACGTGTATATGTACGTGTATATGATGTGTATATGTACGTGTATATGTACGTGTATATGTACGTGTATATGTATGTGTATATGTACGTGTATATGTACATGTATATGTATATATGTATCTGTACATGTATATGTACATGTATATATAGATATATGTATATGTATATGTACATGTATATGTATATGTACATGTATATGTATATGTACATGTACATGTATATGTATATATGTATATGTACATGTATATGTATATGTACATGTATATATAGATATATATATATGTATATGTACATGTATATGTATATGTACATGTATATGTATATATGTATATGTACATGTATATGTATATGTACATGTATATGTATAGTATATATGTATATATATACATATACATATATACATATATATATACATATATACATATATATACATATATACATATATACATATATATACATATATATACACATATATATACATATATATAAATATACATATACATATATATACATATATATACATATATACATATATACATATATATACATATATATACACATATATACATATATATAAATATATATATATACATATATATATATATATATATGTATATTTATATATGTATATATATATAAACAATGTTATACATGAATTAAAAATAAAGAACGTGTTGAGTTGAAGATGTATGATAGTATATGTATATGTATATGGTGTATATGTATATATGTATGTATATGTATATGTATATGTATATATTTATGTATATGTATATGTATATGTATATGTATATGTATATGTATATGTATATGTATTGTATATGTATGTGTATATGTATGTGATATGTATGTGTATATGTATTGTGTATATGTATGTGTATATGTATAGTGTATTGTATGTGTATGTGTATGTGTATGTGTATGTGTATGTGTATGTGTATGTGTATGTGTATTGTATTATGTGTATGTGTATGTGTATGTGTATTGTATGTGTATGTGTATGTGTATGTGTATGTGTATGTGTATGTGTATGTGTATTGTATGTGTATGTGTAGTGTATGTGTATGTGTATGTGTATGTGTATGTGTATGTGTATGTGTTATGTGTATGTGTATGTGTATGTGTATGTGTATGTGATGTGTATGTGTATGTGTATGTGTATGTGTATGTGTATGTGTATGTGTATGTGTATGTGTATGTGTATGTGTCGTGTATGTGTACGTGTACTGTATGTTATGTGTAGTGTATGTGTAGTGTATGTGTAGTGTGTATGTTAGTGTCTTGTATGTGTAGGTGTATCTGTACTGTACGTTATCGTGTATGTACGTGTATATGTACGTGTATCTGTACGTGTATATGTACGTGTTCTGTACGTGTATATGTACGTGTATATGTACGTGTATATGTACGTGTATATGTACGTGTATATGTACGTGTATATGTACGTGTATATGTACGTGTATATGTACGTGTATATGTACTGTATATGTACGTGTATATGTACATGTATATGTATATATGTATATGTACATGTATATGTATATGTACATGTATATATAGATCTATATATATGTATATGTACATGTATATGTATATGTACATGTATATGTATATGTACATGTATATGTATATATGTATATGTACATGTATATGTATTTGTACATGTATATATAGATATATATATATGTATATGTACATGTATATGTATATGTACATGTATATGTATATATTATATGTACATGTATATGTATATGTTACATGTATATGTATATGTATATATGTATATATATACATATACATATATATACATATATATATACATTATACATATATATACATATATACATATATACATATATATACATATATATACATATATACATATATACATATATATCATATATATACATATATACATATATACATATATATACATATATACATATATACATATATATACACATATATACACATATATATACATATATATAATATATATATATATACATATATATGTATATTTATATATATGTATATATATATAAAATGTTATACATGAATTAAAAATAAAGAACGTGTTGAGTTGAAGAATTAGTATTTAAAATAGAATGAGAAATAAAATATAAGAAGATAAAGGGTAGATGAAGATATAATATATGGGGACGGAGAAAACAGAGAAGGAAATGAAATCTGGAACACGTGAGTGAGTTCGGGTGTTGTGCGGTTGTTAGATACTCCCATCCGCATCCTCCTATATTTTTTTATTTTTAATCAAATATAATAATAGCCGGGAATAAAAACAAATA